>CM035410.1:188114910-188207410 GCA_020310875.1 Ceratopteris richardii | reverse complement strand
AGCTTTGAACCTGCAAAAGCTAAGTAACCAGATGTACTTTTTCTATCATCCTTAGCTCCTGCCCAATCTGCATCTGAGTAGATTTTGATATCCAAATCTGAAGAGTAAGGATAGAATATACCTTCGTTGATTGTACCTTTGAGATACTTCAGTACTCTCTTAGCCGCATCCATGTGTGGTCTTCTTGGTGAGTGCATGAACTGACTAAGCACTCCCACACTATATGAGATGTCTGCCCTTGTGTGAGTAGCATATATCAAGCTACCTACCAAGCTTTGATACTCTTTTATGTCTTCAATTTTCTCACCTTCATAAACACTAAGTTTATGATTCATCTCCAAAGGTGTACCTGCAGGTTTAGTGTTCTCCATTTTGAACTTGAGAAGAAGATCCTGAATGTATCTTCTTTGAGTCAAATACATTCCTTCATCTGTATATATCACCTGCATACCTAGGAAATATGTGAGCTCACCTAGGTCACTGATTTTGAACTCCTCTTGCATGTGTCTCTTGATCCTTTGAATGCCATTTAGATCATCACCTGTCACAATAATATCATCTACATATACACATAGATAGATAACCTCATTGTGATCCCTTTTGATGAATAGAGAAGGATTGGAGCTGCTAGCTTTGAACCCTTGGTCTTGAAGATATGTAATCAACCTGTAATTCCAAGCTCTTGGAGCTTGTTTCAATCCATACAATGCTTTCTTAAGTCTGCAAACATAAGATGGATGATTAGGGTTTTCAAAACCTGGTGGTTGTGACATGTATACCTCTTCACTTATCCAACCATTTAAGAATGCATTTTTCACATCAAGTTGGAGGAGTCTCCAATTCCTTGCAGCAGCTACACTTATCAATGTCCTGATTGTAGTCATCTTTGCAACTGGTGAGAATGTTTCCTCATAGTCTATACCATGAGTTTGTGAGCATCCTTTGGCAACTAATCTTGCCTTGTACCTGCAAACTGATCCATCTGAATTTCTTTTAACTTTATATACCCATCTGCAACCAATTACCTTTTGATTCGGTGACATCGGAACCAAATCCCAAGTGTCCATTTCCTTCAATGCATCTATCTCTTCGTTCATGGCCTTTTCCCAATTAGGGTTTCCCTTTGCCTCTTCATAGGTTGAGGGTTCCTCTGACATAGAGTCTTTTGCCAAGTAGATTGAATGCTTTGTAACAAATGTGGAATCATATCCATACCTTTCTGGTTGTTTCTTCTCTCTTGCTGATCTTCTAGGTGCTTGTTTGGAGCATTCTCCAACCTCTTGCATCTTTGTTTTGCCTCTTGACTTCCATAGCTTGTAATCCCTTTCTCTTTCATCTTGGTCATCGTCTGTATCACTTCTTGGATCCTGGATCTGTGTATCATGATTGCTTCCTAATTGATGAGAGTCAGAATCAAGATCATATGGTAGTGTTACCTTTTGTTTGTCTTCATCATACCAAGACCTGTGTTCTTCAAACACAACATCTCTACTTGTAGTGAATTGCTTGGTTGAAGGATTGAAGAACCTGTAACCCATCTGAGTTGAATCATATCCAATAAACACTGCCTTACCTCTTATTTGTGATGGTACATGAACATAAGCTAAACAACCAAAAACCTTGCAATGTCCAAGACTAGGTTTTCTTCCATGCCATGCTTCATAAGGAGTCATACCTTGAAGTGATTTGGATGGTAGTCGATTGACAAGGTACACTGCAGTTGAAATAGCTTCTACCCAAAGATAATGTGGCAACTTCTTCTCTTCAAGCATTGTTCGGGATGATCCAACCAATGTCTTGTTTCTCCTCTCTGCAATTCCATTTAGTTGAGGAGAGTACCTAGTAGTCACTTCCCTTTTGATACCTTTGTCCTGCAAGAACTCATCAAACTCTTTGGAGAAGTATTCTCCCCCTCCATCAGATCTAAGCTTCTTTAGTGATCTACCTGTATGATTCTCCACATGTGCAAGATACTTCTTGAAGCAATCAAATACTTCATTCTTACTCTTGATAAAGTATAGAACAGTCCATCTACTATGGTTGTCAATAAATGAGACATAATACCTTGATCCTGCCAATGAAGGTTCTTGACTTGGTCCCCATACATCTATATGTACTAAGTCCAATAAGTTGTTGTGGATGTAGCCTTTGTGGTTGAATGGTTGTCTTTGTGCCTTCCCAATCTGACATGCATCACACCTGTTGATCATGTGTTGCTTTGATATGTTCCGCAGTCCTAGAACACTTTGATCCCTGCATATATCTTTCAAGGTTCTTTCATTCACATGAGCAAGTCTCTTATGCCACACTTCAAGCTCACTTAGGGTTTGAGACCCAAAGTTGAATAGAGCTATGTTCCTGGTATCTCTTACTTCAAAAGTAAAGAGCCTACCATGCTTCTCACCTCGGGCTATCTTCTGGAAGCCTTGACATGGATCTTCCACAAAAGCTCCATGTTGGGTGAACCTAACTTGCAAGCCTTTTTCAACTATTTGGCCTACACTGATTAGGTTTTTAGTGATAGTGGGTACATAGAGAACCTTACTCAGAATGTTTGTCCTGCCATTGGAAGCTTTGACATTACCAATCTTCTCCACATTGTGCTTCGTGTCATCCCCTGTTTGCACTTCATGTCTATGCTTTGGACTTTCCAAATCAGATAGAAGAGCAATGTTGCCTGCAACATGATTCAAGCATCCTGAATCTATGTAGAACAAATGATCATCTTCTTTACCTTCTTTGTGGCATAGATTCATAAGAAGTAATGAGTCTTCATGTGGTTGATCTTCTGAATAATTGTTGTAGTCCCTTCTATTATAGCTTCTATTGTTGTTGTTGAAGTTGTGTCCACCTCTGCCTCTATTGCCGCCATATCCACCTCTTCCACTTCCTTTCTGGGTCTTCCCATTGAACCAAGTCTTGGTTTTGGAAGTGGAAGAGGAAACAATAACCAAGACCAAGGTCAACAACAGAATCATGCAGGAGGAAGAGGATAGTTTCGAGGCAGGGGGAGCCAAAGAGATCGTAGAAATTTCCAAAGAAATGATTCAAGTAATGATAATAAAGGATGTTGGAATTGTGGTAAACTTGGACACTTTGAACGTGATTGCAGGTTAAAGAATCAAAATAACAGAACGTAGTCAAACAACTATGCATCCACAAGTGCAGATGATTCTGAGAAGTTGTTTATGGTTCAACATCACATGATGAATATGATGTCTTCTGGTGTTTGAAAACGAATGATAATGTCTGGTATGTTGATTCAGGTGCTTCAAATCACATGACCAGTCATGCAGAATGGTTTAGTAGTTTGCAAAAAATGTCAGTTCCTAGATATGTTGAAATAGGTGATGATACATCGCATCCTATTGAGCATACAGGAAACATAGCATTGTCTATGGAGGATGGGAAGGTAAAGCATCTTGCTGATGTGTTGCATGTTCCAAATATAACAAAGAATCTGGTTTCTGTTGCACAAACGGTTGACTAGGGATTACAAGTGAGGTTCAATGCTGATGGATTATATGTAGAAGAGTACAAGCAGGATGGACGATTGGTTGCCAAAGGAAACAAAGTGGGTAGGATGTTCACCTTAAATGTGAAGATTCGTGAAATGAATGCAGCCATGTTTGCAAACGGTGTAGGAGTTATTGCAGATATAGAGATGTGGCACAAATGGATTGGACATGTAAACTTGCAAAGGTTGAAATTGATGCAGTCAAAGGAGATTGTCCATGGACTACCAAATTTCAAAGTTGCAGAAATGCAAAAGGTATGTGCATCATGTCAATTTGGTAAACAATCAAGAGCATCATTTCCAGATGATAAGCATGTTGGTGAGAATGTACTAGAAGTAGTACATACAGATGTTTGGGGTCCAGCAAAGACCACATCTATGGGTGGTTGCAGGTTTTATGTTACTTTCATTGATGACCATACACGCAAAGTATGGGTATATTTCATGAAAGAGAAGAGTGAGGTGTTCACTCACTTCCAGAATTTTAAAGCTATGGTGGAAAAGCAGACAGGGAAGTACATTCAGACATTAAGATCTGATGGAGGAGGTGAATATATGTCAAATGAGTTCAACAGTTTTCTAAAAAATCATGGAATTGGGCGTCAGTTTTAATACAGGTATACACCACAACAGAATGGCGTTGCTGAACTCAAAAATAGACATTTTGTAGAAATAGCAAGAGCCTTGACATATTGCAGAAATAGCAAGAGCCTTGATGGCTGAGAAGAATATGTCTCATTGTTATTGGGCAGAAGCTGTGCATACTACTGTATACATCATGAACAAAACTCCGACTGCAGTTGTACATCAAGTTATACCTGAAGAGAAGTTTACAGGTAAAAAGACAAACTTATAACATCTGAAAGTTCTTGGCTGTATTGCATATGTACATGTTCCAGATGAGTTGAGGATGAAGCTTGATCGAAAAGCAAAAAAATGTGTCTTCATTGGATACTCCCTTGAGCAAAAGGGGTACAAATGTTATAACCCACTCGCACGACAAGTGAAGGTGAGCAGAGATGTGGTATTTGATGAAATGTCAAGCTTCTATGCAGATGCCAAAGAATGACTGAGTCTTGAACCAAATGACAAAGAAAATGCTGAAAAATCAAGTGCAGAATCTCAAGTTTTGAATGGACTAGATGCATCACCAAGCAATAGTTCCAACTCAAATCCATGGAGTGGAAGATTGCATCAAAATTTCAGTCCAGCAAATTCATCAAATACATCCAAGAAAGGTAAAGAAAAGCTTTCTACTGGTAGTAAAACATGTGAAGGTTTTGAAGATGTTGATGGAGATTCAAGTGGTTCAGAAAAGAGTCTTGATGAGGAACTTGGATTGCCCTCCGTGAAGACTCTAGGAGTAAGAAGGGCACATGCATATGATACAAGGAGAACTGACCCAGGACCAAGAAGATCTGGGAGGATGCATAATTCAATGCAACGATTGACATATGATAGTTACATGGCTTGCCATTAAGCTTGCATGACAAAGGTAATAGAAGATGCTGAACCTTCTTGTTTTGAAGATGCAATTGGTAATGTAGATTGGGAAAAAGCTATGGATGAGGAGATGGCTGCACTTTATGTAGATGATACATGGAAGCTGGTTTCATTGCCACAAGGAAAGAAACCCATAGGCTGCAAATGGGTTTACAAGGTAAAACATAATGCTGATGGTAGCATAAGCAAGTATAAAGCATGATTGGTAGCTAAAGGTTATGCACATACATATGGCATTGATTATGAGGAAACATTCAGCCCTGTAGCTAAAATGTCTACTGTCAGAACACTTGTTGCATTAGCTACAGCAAAAGGATGGACTTTGCATCAGATGGATGTGAAGAATGCTTTCCTTCATGGTGAGTTACAAGAAGAAGTATATATGGACCAGCCACAAGGATACAAAGATTCAAAGCATCTAGAATATGTTTACAGGTTGCAAAAGGCTTTGTATGGGCTGAAGCAAGCTCCTTGTGCATGGCATGCAAGGATTGCTGATTACTTAACCAGCATTGGGTTCTCTATGTGTGATGCAGATCACTCACTATATGCAAGGAAGGTTGATGATGACATCACTATTGTGGCTATATTCTTAAAAATATCAGGCACAACTTTTCTTCGTTTCTGGCAAACTTTAGATTTGAGTGATGAGAGAGATCTTACTCACTTCTAAAGTGTCTAGTGACTCATATAACTTCTAATTTCTCTATTCACATACTCTCTCATATTTGCCCCATCATTTTTCCTTGTATATATAGGCAAATATGTACAAGTTCATCACCATACAAAAGTATAAGTGAGCTACCTCTAAATTAATGTACATATGTATACACATCTTCATTCTCTCAACATGTACTTTCTTCATGCTTCATAAATTGATCTTTTATTCAATCCTTGACTTCAAAGCTTCATCAAAACTTCAATTGTTGATTGCCTTGCACCAACTGATCCCCCTCAATCATCAATTGAGGTTTTCTCTATCTTCTTTATACCTGCCATGTCTTTGAATCTCTGTAGCTTTGGTCCATCCAAGCTTTTGGTTAGCATATTAGCTATCTGATCTCTTGTTGAAGTATGTATAACTTCAATCTCTTTATCCATCACCTTATCTCTTAGAAAATGATACTGAATCTCAATGTGTTTAGTCCTGGCATGAGAAACAGGATTAGCAGCTAAATACAATGAACTCATGTTATCTCCATGAATAGTGGGTGTATTCTGAATGATATCAAAAATCTTCATAAGAGTCTTAAGCCATATCACTTCCTTTGCAGCTTCAACCATACCTTTGTACTCAGCCTCTATGGATGATAAAGCAACTGTATGTTGCTTCTTTGAAAACCATGAAATTAACTTATCTCCCACATAACGCAAGTATCCATGAGTTGATCTCCTATCATCAGGATTACTTGCCCAATCTGTATCACTATATATCTTGATGTTTGTATCTGATGTAAAACCATAATACAAACCTTCTTTGAGTGTACCCTTAATGTACCTCAACACTCTTTGTCCTGCAACCCAATGTTCTTTCCTAGGACAATGCATGAATTGAGATAATACTCCAACTGCATATGACAAGTTAGGCCTAGTTAATGTAGCATAGATCAGACTACCAACCAAACTTTGATATAGCTTCATGTCCTTGAATTCTTCTCCTCCATATCTGCTCAATTCGTGATTCACCTCCATTGGAGTAGGTGGTACCCTGTAATCATCCATTTTAAACTTGATCAACAAGTTTTTCAAATACCTTTCTTGAGTTACATACACTCCATGTTGAGTGTATGAGATCTCCATGCCCAAGAAATATGACTATATCCTAAGTCACTAATCTTGAACTCTTTCTCCATTTGATTCTTTAGGCTTTGAATGCCTTTCTCATCTATACCTGTAAGAATTATATCATCAACATATATGCACATGTAAATGAACCCATCATCACTTGCTTTGACAAGCAAGCTACTATCTGCTTTAGATACTTGAAAACCAAGTTCCTTCAAGAATTTCACAAGTCTATAATTCCATGCCCTTGGGGCCTGCTTTAAACCATACAAAGCTCTCTTGAGCTTACATACATGACCTGGATACCTTTCATCTCTAAATCCTTGTGGTTGCTCCATGAAAACATCATCTAAAATATAACCATTTAGAAAAGCATTCTTCACATCTAATTGACATAATTTCCAACCTTTACATGCAGCAATAGCTATGAGTGTCCTGATGGTTGTCATCTTTGCCACAGGACTATAGGTCTCATCATAATCTATACCATATGTCTGAGGAAATCCTTTCACAAAAAGTCTAGCTTTATACCTAGACACACTTCCATCTGCAAACCTCTTTGTCTTGTAGACCCATTTGCATCCAATGATCTTCTGACTATTTGGTTTAGGAACCAAATCCCATGTGTCATTCTCCATCAATGCATCATACTCTTCCTGCATAGCTTTCTCCCAAGTTTTCTTACCTTTTGCCTCTTCATATGTAGAAGGGTCTTCATCTGCCTTTATCATATATGCATAATCTTTGGTAGGCAAAAAAGAAGTTTCATAACTATACCTTGTAGGTTGCCATTTGTGTATTGATGACCTTCTGAGTTCTCCACTCCTTGAGGTTTCTGGTTCATCACATTCTGGATCAAAGCTTGGCACTTCTTCAACTTCAACCTATACTTCATTGTTTTCCTCTTCATCAAATATCTAAACCTTTGATTTACCTTTCTTCTGATTTACAACTTCCTCATCACCTACATAAATATTGATTGTACCTACATACCAAGTACCTTGCTCATCAAATGTAACATCCTTTGACACAAGAAATTGTTTTGTGGATGGACTCCACAACCTATATGTTGAGATATCAAGCTCAACATGTGATGATCCAAGATGACACGTACCCGTTTTTTGTTTCTCTCACATGTATAGTGGTCACGCCGGTATATGTCAGGGATACTTCATTGAGCTTTGTTAGATTTATCTACCGAGAGTGATGGCACATTTTTTTCCTGCTAGCTCACTCATTCACGAACATTAGGTTTTTCCTTATGTACTGGTCCACATGTTGTATTTATGTTTTTAGGTCATTCTTGTACATTCCTTTTATGTAATAGAAGAAGAAGAAGAAGATCATTTTTCCTTGCCTCAATTTGTGTGTGTGCTTCTCCTTGAGAGTGAGAGTGTGTGTGTGTGATCTCTCTTCCTTATCTCCTTCCTCGTGACATGGTATCAGAGGCAGCGTGGCTGTAGAGAGCTCGTGGAGAAGGCGATGGTGAAGACTACGCGGCAAGGCATGGAGAAAATAGGATTTCACAAACGGCCTTCATTTGCTATGAAAATCGGCCTGAAGGTAGAAGACCTCAAAATATTTTTGAGAGTTATCCCTTTAGGGTCACTTGTTTTTGTCAGATAGAAGTTTCGGAGCCATCTCGACCTCCATTTCAAGCCCACAAGGTGGGGTGCACAGAAAAAGCAGATCAGTTTCAGAAACTGTAACTTGTCTTGTGTTCAGCGACACTCATATCTTCCAGATCCAAAATTTCAAGCGATTCCGGGTATTGTTGATACACAAAAACTATGTTTTTCTGAGATCGAACTATCACGTCATAGTGCGATAGTGTTCAAGCAGAAGTGCTGCTTGTAGTGTGTTGCGGTGTTGTGAATTGTTGTAGAAAAGGCAAACCTAGATGGAATGAGTCAGCTTATGAGCGATAAGCTAGACAAGAACAACTTCCATGCTTGGAGATTCAAAATGATGAATTTCTTGATGAGAAAAGGCTACTGGAAGTACATCGAAGGAGAGAATGAAAATGCTCTGCAGTTACCAGAAAGGAATCGGATTGCAGACCAGTTAAGAGCATATGAGAAATGGAATCAAGGAGCACGAAAGGTAATGTATTGGCTATCTGTTAGCATATAGGATAGCATGATTGGACACATACATGATGCCAAGGCTCCAAAAGAGGCTTGAAACAATTTGGTCACTTTGTACGAGACCAATACAAAGGCATGGAAATTGCAACTCAAGAACGAGCTGCATACATTGGAGAAAAAGAGCATGTTGGTAAGTGACTACACTCTAAGAATCAAAAGCATATGTGAGTCACTTGCATCTATTTGTGTGAATGTAGATGATGATGATAAGGTGGAAGTGTGCCTTGGTGGTTTAGGAGCTACATATAAGCAGTTCAGAACTTCTATACGGACCATGGAAAATATTCTGAATTTTGCTGATTTGGTATCTATGCTGATTATTGAAGAAAAGAATCTTGGTGAGGATTCAAACTCCCAAGGAAAGCCCAGTTGTGAGCAGGTATTCTACTCTGGTAGAGGAAGAGGTAGAGGTAGAGGTTTTGGAAGTGGAAGAGGAAACAGTAACCAAGACCAAGGTCAACAACAGAATCATGCAAGAGGAAGAGGACAGTTTCGAGGTAGGGGGAGCCAAAGAGGTCGCAAAAATTTCCAAAGAAATGATTCCGGTAATGATAGTAAAGGATGCTGGAATTGTGGTAAACCTGGACATTTTGGACGTGATTACAGGTTGAAGAATCAAAATAATAGAAGGCAGCAAAACAATTATGCATCCACAAGTGCAGATGATTTTGAGAAGTTATTTATGGTTCAACATCACATGATGAATATGATGTCTATTGGTGTTTCAAAATCGAATGATAATGTCTGTTATGTTGATTCAGGTGCTTCAAATCACATGACCAGTCATGCAGAATGGTTTAGTAGTTTGCAGAAAATGCCAGTTCCTGGATATGTTGAAACAAGTGATAATATATCGCATCCTATTGAGCATATAAGAAACATAGCATTGTCTATGGAGGACGGGAAGGTAAAACATCTTGTTGATGTGTTGCATGTTCCAAATATAATAAAGAATCTAGTTTCTCTTGGACAAATGGTTGACCATGGATTACAAGTCAAGTTCAATGCTGATGGGTTATATGTAGAAGAATACAAACATGGTGGATGATTGATTTCTAAATAAAACAAAGTGGGTAGGATGTTCACCTTAAATGTGAAAGTTCTTGAAATGAATGTAGCCATGTTTGCAAAAGGTGCAGGAATTATTGCAAATATAGAGATGTGGCACAAACGGATTGGACATGCAAACTTACAAAGGATGAAATTGATGTAGTCAAAGGAGATTGTCCATGGACTACCAAATTTCAAAGTTGCAGAAATGCAAAAGGTATGTGCAGCATGTCAATTTGGTAAACAATGAAGAGCATCATTTCCACATGACAAGCATGTTAGTGAGAATGTACTAGACATAGTACATATAGATGTTTGGGGTCCAACAAAGACCACATCTATGGGTAGTTGCAGGTTTCATGTTACTTTCATTGATGACCATACACGCAAAGTATGGGTATATTTCATGAAAGACAAGAGTGAGGTGTTCACTCACTTCTAGAATTTTAAAGCTATGGTGGAAAAGTAGACAGGGAAGTACATTCAGACATTAAGATCTGATGGAGGACGTGAATACATGTCAAATGCGTTTAGCAGTTTTCTAAAAAATCATGGAATTCGGCGTCAGTTTTCATGCAGGTACACACCACAACAGAATGGTGTTGCTGAATGCAAAAATAGACATATTGCAGAAATTGCAAGAGCCTTGATGGCTGAGAAGAGTATGCCTCATTGTTATTGGGCAGAAGCTGTGCATACTACTGTATACATCATGAACTGAACTCCAACTACTGCTGTACATCAAGTTACACCTGAAGAGAAGTTTACAAGTAAAAAGCCAAACTTATCACATCTGAAAGTTTTTGGTTGTATTGCATATGTACATGTTCTAGATGAGTTGAGGACGAAGCTTGATCCGAAAGAAGAAAAATGTGTCTTCATTGGATACTCCATTGAGCAAAAAGGGTACAAATGTTATAACCCACTTACACGATAGGTGAAGGTGAGCAGAGATGTGGTATTTGATGAAATGTCAAGCTTCTATGCAGATGCCAAAGAAGGATTGGATCTTGAACCAAATGACAAAGAAAATGCTGAAAAATCACGTGCAGAATCTCAAGTTTTGAGTCAACCAGATGCATCACCAAGCAATAGTTCCAACTCAAATCCATGGAGTGGAAGATTGCATGGAAATTTTAGTCCAGTAAATTCATCAAATACATCCAAGAAAGGTAAAGAAAAGCTTTCTGCTGGTAGTAAAACATGTGCAGGTTTTGAAGATGTTGATGGAGATTCAAGTGGTTCAGAAAAGAGTCTAGATGAGGAACTTGGATTGCCCTCTCTGAACACTCCAGGAGTAAGAAGGGCACATGCAGATGATACAAGGAGAAGTGACCCAGGATCAAGAAGATCTGAGAGGATGCGTAATTCAATGCAACGATTGACATGTGATAGAACATGGCTTGCCATTTTGCCTACATGACAAAGGTAATATAAGATGCTGAATCTTCTTGTTTTGAAGATGTAATTGGTAATGCAGATTGGGAAAAATCTATGGATGAGGATATGGCTGCACTTTACGGAAACGATACATGGAAGTTGGTTCGATTGCCACAAGGAAAGAAACCCATAGGTTGCAAATGGGTTTACAAGGTGAAGCATAATGCTAACGGTAGCATAAGCAAGTATAAAGCATGATTGGTAGCCAAAGGATATGCACAGACATATGGCATTGATTATGAGGAAACATTCAGCCTTGTAGCTAAAATGTCTACTGTCAGAACACTTGTTGCATTAGCTATAGCAAAAGGATGGACTTTGCATCAGATGAATGTGAAGAATGCTTTCCTACATGGTGAGTTACAGGAAGAAGTATATATGGACCAGCCACAACGATATGAAGATTCATAGCATCTAGAATATTTTTGCAGGTTGCAAAAGGCTTTGTATGGGCTGAAGCAAGCCCCTCGTGCATGGCATGCAAGGATTGCTGATTACTTAACCAACATTGGGTTTTCTATGTGTGATGTAGATCATTCACTATATGCAAGGAAGGCTGATGATGGCATCACGATTGTGGCCATTTATTTTGATGACTTGATTGTAGGTGGCAATAATGAAGAAAGCATCAAAGAGGTAAAGCAACTTCTTATGCAGGAATTTGACATGAAAGATCTTGGTGTGCTGCGTTATTTCTTGGGCATTGAGTTTATACATACAACAACATGTATATGGATGTCGCAAAGGCAATATGCCTTGAATATGTTGCAAAAGTATGGTATGGCTGGTTGTAAGCCAATTTCTATGCCATTAGATCAGAATTTGAAGTTGGCTACTACATCAGGTGAAGCATTAGGAAATGCTACTATGTACAGGAAAATTGTTGGAAGTCTTATATATCTTACAATTACAAGGCCTGATTTAAGCTACACTGTTGGACTTGAAAGTCAGTTTATGCAGGTTCCCAGGAAGCCACATTTGGATGCTTTGAGGCGCACTCTACGTTATGTGAGTGCTTCTTTGGATAAGCATTGTTTTATGAAGCTGGTGTAGATTTGCAGGTTCATGGATACACCGATGCAGATTGGGCTAGTAGTACTCTAGATAGAAGATCTACTAGTGGCTTTCTTTTCTCACTTGGAGTTGCAGCTATTACATGGAGCAGTAAGAAGCAACCCACTATTGCTTTGTCGAGTGCAGAGGCTGAGTATAGAGGTGCTGCAATGGAAGCATGTGAGGCATCATGGATGGAGATGTTACTTGCAGATTTAGGTGTGGAAGTGCAAAAGCCTATCACTATCTATTGTGATAATCTTAGCAGCATACAGTTAGCACAGAACCTTGTTTTCCATGCTAGAACAAAGCATATCGAGGTAAATTATCACTTCATCAGAGAGAAGGTATTAGCAGGTGATATTGATCTTGTTTTATGTGAGAACAGATGAGCAGGTTGCTGATATTTTCACCAAAGCACTTGGAGCTGAGAAGTTGAAGAAGTTTCGGGAGATGCTTGGATTACATGATATGGGGTTTAGCTTGAGGGGGAGTGTTGAGATATCAAGTTCAACATGTGATGATCCAGGATGACACGTACCAGTTTTTTGTTTCTCTGACATGTATATTGGTCATGCCGGTATATGTCAGGGATACTTCATTGAGATTTATTAGATTTATCTACCGAGAGTGATGGCACATTTGTTTCTTGCTAGATCACTCATTCGCGGACATTAGGTTTTTCCTTATGTACTAGTCCTTATATATTGCACTTGTTGTATTCTTGTTTTTAGGTCATTCTTGTACATTCCTTTTATGTACTAGAAGAAGAAGAAGATCATTCTTCCTTGCCTCAATTTGTGTGTGTGCTTCTCCTTGAGAGTGAGAGTGTGTGTGTGAGCTCTCTTCCTTATCTCCTTCCTCGTGACACTATATCCCATCTGCTTATCATCATATCCAATGAACACATACTTTTCAGCTTTAGGTTCCAATTTGTGCCTCAATTGAGATGCCAGATATGCATATGCCAAACATACAAATACTTTGCAATGATCTAGAGTAGGTCTCTTACCCCACCTTGCCTCATATGGTGTCATACCTTGCAAAGCTGTACATGGTAAGCTATTGACCAAATATGTAGCTGTATTTACAGCCTCAACCCACAAATAATTTGGGCAATTTTTCTCCTTCATTATGGATCTTGCAAACTCAACAAGAGTTCTATTCCTCCTTTCTGCTACACCATTTTGTTGAGGAGAGTACCTGCAAGTAACTTCCCTTTTTATACCTGCATTCCACAAATAATCATTGAACTCATTAGAGAAATACTCTCCCCCTCCATCTGACCTTAGTCTCTTCAACTTTTGACTTGTAATTCTTTCTGCATACACATGATAATGCTTGAATGTATTGAATACTTCTCACTTATCTTTGATCACATAGATAGTGATCCATCTAGTGGCATCATCAACATAAATCACATAATACCTTGAACCATTGATACTGAAATCCTTTGATGGTCCCCACACATCTATGTGTACCAATTCAAGCTTCTCTAAATACATAAAACCATGCTTGGAATAAGGTTGCTTATAAGGATTACCTAATTGACATGCCTCACATCTGTATGTCATATGTTGACCTACAACATTAGGCAATCCAAGCATTGAACCATTATTAACCATATCTTTAATACCTCTTTCATTGAAATGTCCAAGCCTTTTGTGCCAAAGATCTAACTCATAGATCTTATGTCCTCCATAGGTGAACAGGGCATGACCAATATTACCTTGAATCTTCAATGTGAACAATCTTCCTTCTTTCTTCCCTGAAACAATTTGTTTATACCCATTGCTAGGATCTTCCACAAAAACTCCTTCATTAGTGAACCTAACTTCATAACCTTTTGCAACAATTTGTCCTACACTTATTAGATTCTTTGGAATTGTGGGAACATACAAAACCTTACTCAAGAGAGTACTTCCATCCTTGGCCTTCACTGATCCAATTGACTTCACATTGTGCTTTGTATTGTCACCTATTTGAACTACATGATTAGTTACCTTATTTTCCAAATGAGTCATCAAAGCTATGTTGCCACTCAAGTGATTGCTACACGCTGAGTCAATGTAGAAGACTCTTTGGTCTTCACTTTGCCTTTCACAAGTTGCATTCATTATCAATGTTGAATCCTCCTTCTGATCTAAAGCATAATTGTAGTAGGTATTGTTATATTGTTGGCTTTGGAATCCTCTACCTACATTTCTTCCAAAATAACCTCTACTACCTCTACCTCTGAAATTACCTCTTTGATTTCTACCACCTCTTCCTCTTGAATTAAATTTCTGATTATATCCACCATTATTCTGAGCATTATGCCAACAATCATTAGCTAAATGATTCGTCTTACCACAAATCCAACAAGCTTTGACTCCATCTTTAATACTTCTGCCTCTTCCTCTACCTTTGCCACCTCCTCTTCCTCTGAGGAAGTTAGTGTGGCTAGTTGTACCTTCATCTTCATTTGTTAGTTGCTTCCCTTTGCTATTCTTCTTTTTATCCTTTGAATACATTGCTTGACCTATACTTTTATCACCTTCACCTTTGACATCCTGCTCAAAGGTTAGCATGTGTCCTAGCAACTGATTCAAAACAGGAGTAAAATGATCTAGTGATAATTCAATAGACAAAATGAATGGCTTCCATTTGTCATCACCTCTCAAACCTGTGAGGATTTGTCTTACCAGTTTATCCTCCTCAATATCTTCATCAACTACTCCTAATGCATCTGCAATGTCCTTCATCCTTGTTACATAATCTGAAATGGACTGAGAGGCCTTCTTCTTGAATGTGGTAAACTCTGCCCACAAGGATGCCTTCCTTGACTTTGTGCTGTTTTGGAAATGCTCCTCCAAAGCATTCAATATATCACTTGCACTTTCAAGACCTCTAATGTGAGGTAGCAAGTAGTCATTAACTCCCATATAGATAATGCTCCTAGCTTGATCATCTCTCTTCATCCAAGTCTTCAATTCTGACAATTCATCCCTAGTTGGAACACTAGGATCTCTGAACTGAGGCTTTTCTTCTTCACCTATAATATAACCTATCATGTCTTTGCTCATAAGATGAGCTTCCATCCTCATTGACCATGCTGGATAGTTTTCTCTATCTAATTTCTCTATCTGAAGAGAATCTCCCATCCTTTCTTCACCTGTGTATTAATTCCTTCAAGATTTATGAGGAATAAGGTTACCTTTGCTTCGAATGAAGTTGATTTTGTCTTCCTTGATATCTTCTGGCCTCCTTTTCAAGATTTGCTTTCAAGCTTTCACCTTTTCTATCTTCAAGTGTTGAATTCTTTATAACTGTAGTAGTCAGGGTCCTCCTTTCTTCAATTTTGATGCTTCGTGCTTTGATACCATTGATGGAGAGTGTTAATCTCCAAAAGAATAAGTTATTCTTGAAGTTAGAGCAGCTCTATATCAAGAATAACTTAATATCTTCACCAATTTGGACGATCAGTACTCAACTACCAAAATCTTGAACTAACTGTGAAGAAGATGACTACACAGAAAGTCTGTTGCACATAACTCATTCATTGACTTATCAAATATGTAAAGTTTTTTATAAAACTTTTTTATAACTGTCACCAAGAGATTATGCACCTCCTCCAAGTTAAATCATTCCAAAAGACTCAGTAGATCTTGAGAAATGATCTCTACAAGTCACCTATGTCTAAAACTGTAGTTCTTTACAGTCGACTTTGACACCTGCAACTTCTAAAGCTTGGTTCTCCCAAACTAGAACCCGTTTAAGCAAATGCTTTTAGCCATAGATGGCTTACCTTCCAACTTAGATTTTTGACTCCTCACTTCTGCAAAACTTTACACTTTGTACTAAGAACTGACCATTTCTTTGATCATCGAGATTGCGCTTGTTTCAGAAGATACTCTAAACATTCTTACATATGAATGTTCCTACACGTAATTCTCATAGCCTGATCACAATTAAAAGCAATCCTTGACTTCAAAACTTCATCAAAACTTCAATTGTTGATTCCCTTGCACCAACAGATACCGTGACTGGGATGATACAATACCAAGTGGACCGCGATACCATACCACTGGTAGATCGCGATCGCGATACAAACTTGACGATACGATACCAAAAGTGGTATCGTGATACCTCAAATGGTATGTGATGATACGATACTCGGCGAGTATCGTGATACTAGAGAATTTTGGTATCACGATACCAAAACTCAATCGACCATGATATGATAGCCAAAATGGCTCCAAACACAAAAACTTTTGCACCCCTAATCTTATCTCTCACTCCTCTTCACTCCTAACCCTCTGTCTCACTCAAAGAACCTCTCAAAACTCTCTCTACCAACCCGCGATACTGAAAATGTCCTTAATCATGTGTAAATGCCAAAATACTTTTGATGTTGAGATCTTAATGTAGCTTACCTTTGGGATATCTTGCTTAAGTCTTGGGCTCACAAGGTAGCTTTTTGGGCTTGTATAGCATGATACTGCTCAGATGGTACCGCTCAGGCGATACCGCTCGATGTCTACAGACGATAGCAGTTCTAGAGCAAGTGTTAAATGAACTAAATTTTTTTGGTTTTTATAGTTTGTGATACCTGAGACCTATCCTACACTAACTTGGTAATTTTTTGGGATTTTTCTTGGTAATTTCAACTTACTCCTACTCCACTTCTCTCCTTGACCTAACCCTAACTCTTCCTTCTCTCCTTCACTCCTAACCCTAAACCTAAAAACTCATTACACACACCTTAGGGATGTGAAGTAACAAGTGTTGAAGTGTCTGACTACTTGCCACTGAACGAATTCATATCTACAAGTACGATTCTTTCACTCCAAAGCTATAACCATCATGAAGGCACCTTGGTTGAGTGTGCTCCCTGGAAACGATGCCAAAAATGTGTGTACCTAAGTCACGAAGTCTTAGGGACTTGTGCCAAAGAGACTAAATCTCATTTGCCACACAAGTGCATATAGTGGTGGATTGACACATGCTTAATTATCAATCCGAAGAACCACATGAACTAAGTGTATGAGGATGTGTGCTTACATGATGGAAAGTGAAGTGGTTCAGCCAAAATGCATGAGAAAAGACTACACTAGCTCTCCAACTCACTCAATCTCTAGAAGTGTCTGCCGTGATACCACCTACATCAACAAATATAAATTCGAATGTTTCTCCTAGCTCTGAACTCCGAATATGGCCAATAGCGGGTTCATTTTGAATCTCTCGATGAAGCGCATCTACTGGTAGTATTTTCATTCGAATTTGACAACTAGTTTTCAAGTTATGGTTTTCAAGTTATTTTCACAACTCATACTTACTCATACACACACTATAGTAGTTGAAAAGTGATGGGGATGGGTAGACAACAGTCCTACACACACATTCCAAGCTTCACACCCACACAAAAGATCATGGAGAAGATGAAAATCTGCAGGAAAGAAGCAAATTTGAAATTTTGGTTGTTCTTCTTCACAATGGCAAAAAGTCCTTACAAAGAGTCACAAAGTGACTTATTTACATGTGCCCTCAAAATGGTCCTTTCACACAAGTGACCGGCACTTTATTGGCTAATCTCTAATTTCCTACTATTTTACAAGAAATATTTTACAATGGATTGGGCTTATGCATCTGTGCATTTACATAGCTTTGAGGGAATTTCGTAGGATTTTGAAGAAGAAAATTATGCCCATTAATTTTGAAAATTTTGGGGCTCCTGTTTTCTCTGCAACATAATTATAAGGTAAAAAGCATGGATGTATACCTTGTGATCACTTGTGGAAAAGCTGCACACTTTATGGGATGGGATTACTCTGTGCAACATGTCTCAACCTATAAGAAGATGAGATGTACGAGTGCAAGACATACTTATGTGGATGATGCATAACTACCTTAGTTATGGTGAATGCTTAGTTTTATTGATTTTGGGTTACCATGTGTTGACGATCGTATCCCGTAGAGCACATACGCAAAAAAATAGACAGACAAAAGAGAGAAAAGAGACGACACAAGATAGGGTGCAATCTCCCCCCACATGCTCTCATGGACACTCTATTAGAGCATGCGTATTTATAGGTAATTCATATTATGGCATGAATTGAAGATACATGAGGGCCATGCTCAAAATAGCGTGCTTTTGCTTTATTTACAAAAATAGCTAAAAATAACTATCTTCTAAAAATAACTTATTCTCTAAAAATACTCTTCTAAATATCTCCAAAAGTATTTGAATAAATCCATGCGTGTTCACACTCGTTCACACTTGTTCACACTTGTTCATACCCTCATGGATCTTCACCTGCTAAATCAAAACACAAAACACATTAAAATTCTCAAGGCATTAAACCTTCATTCCAAATATTCCATAAAGTATAACATGTCCCCCAGTTGTCGAGCAACTAACCTCAATTGATAAGAATAAAATAGACATGGATGGCCAAATCACATGTCCCATCACTGAACAATCATAAGCATGTTCCATGTAAAAACACATGCAAGAAACTGGAAAATTGGAATTTAATGTGAATGTGAATGATTAGCAGGGTTTAAGTCAAAATGCAATCCAAAAGTGATGATAAAAAATGAATATCGTGATGTGATAAATAATAGTTGATGTATTAATCATGAATTTATACTTGAATGCATGTGCATACGAATTTTGTAAAAATTTCGACAGCATAATTGCGTGATTTTGAAAACCGGAAAAATTTCGACAAACAATTTCCATGATAATGGTGCTAATATGCACAATCTATCCACAAAGAAACCGAAAGGGGATTACACACCCTGATAAATAAAAATTTTTCTCCTCGCAAACTTGCAAGAAAATACTTGTTCCTGCAAGACAAATTCATGTAGCATACAAGACAAACCATGTCGAAAGTATTTGTATGCTCTGATACCACTGTTGACGATCGTATCCCGCAGAGCACATACACAACAAATAGACAAGAGACAAGAGAGAGACAAGAGAGGACACAAGATAGGGTGCAATCTCCCCCCACATGCTCTCATGGACACTCTATGAGAGCATGCGTATTTATAGGTAATTCATATTATGTCCTGAATTGAAGATACATGAGGGCCATGCTCAAAATAGCGTGCTTTTGCTTTATTTACAAAAATATCTAAAAATAACTATCTTCTAAAATAACTTATTCTCTAAAAATACTCTTCTAAATATCTCCAAAAGTATTTGAATAAATCCATGCGCGTCCACACTTGTTCACACTTGTTCATACCCTCATGGATCTTCACCTGCTAAATCAAAACACAAAACACATTAAAATCCTCAAGGCATTAAACCTTCATTCCAAATATTCCATAAAGTACAACACCATGCTTATCCCCTATGTGGACCACAACTCGAAGAACGCTACTCCAAGCACTTCAGAAAATTGTCTATGAAGGACATCATATATATTTGCCTAATGGACATGTTTTATGTGAAGGGCAGATTGGTTGAAAAGCACAAGGCCAAATGAAACCAAGCAATTGGAAGCAGCCATGGCATGTAGAAACACCAGTTGCTCATATGAAACGGTTGTCGATCTTTCATGAACTCCCTTATTGGAGTGATTTATTGATCAATCATTTGGTAGACCCGATGCATTATTTTAAGAATGTGGGAGAGATTCTCTTGAAGACTTTGATTAGAAAGAATGGTAGATAGCACAAAGGGAGGACTTGGAAGAGCAAGGTCATATGCAAGAGTTGTGGGTAATCACTAAGCTCAATCGAACAATGCTTCTACCAAGATCTCCTTGGGTACTTTGCAAGATGGAGGAGAAACAAGTGAAGAAAGTGATTTTAGAGTTTTGGACACTATTATGTTGGTGCGAATGCCAAGCCTTCACACTTGGCTAGGCATTGAAGGAGTTTTTGTGCAAACATTGGAAGAACCACATGAACTATTACTTATGAGTTTTTACCATTAACTTTTTTATAAAAGTCATTTGAATTGAGGGAATATTATAAGTCCACATATCTCGTGGAGTTTGGAGAACTAAAAGCTACGAATTCACTTTGGTAGGATGTCTCCTAACTTAGAGGAGAACTTTTAGGCAAAGCCAAGTTTGAATTCAAATTCAAACTTGAAGGTAAAATTCCTATAAAATATACTTGTAACCTCACGGTCAAGAGAGCTCCATGGCTGAGCATATTGTAGATCATTTGTTGATGTTGAGAGGCCTACACTGTGTGCTACTCTTATCACCATCATTGGGCATCATATTCATGCCAATGATCATGTATAACATTGTTACATAATACATTATATCATTGATCATGTTCATTTCATTCTCTGCTATGTCTACTCATAACATTGTACTTGTGATGACCATATCGCAGTGCGTTTTTATCCATTTTCCATCCTCTATAGCTTGTTTGAACAACCTGAAAGTCTTCTACAAGCTGCCAAACTTTGCAAAAATTTGGTTTAGCCAATTTGGAGAAATCTGTGTCAAAGTGGTCACTGGTCATTCACTGCACATCTCCTAAAAAGTCGAGGGTAGGGCTTCAATTTGCTTAGTGTGTGCTTTATCATTTTAAGTGATTTCACTTGGAATCATTAGCCCTCTAAGCTAGTGTGTGCTTTATCATTTTAAGTGATTTCACTTGGAATCATTAGCCAGGAAATTTTCTAATTGCTATTGTACTATGAGTACTGAGCAAAACATCCAGTAGGTGTCAAGACCAAAATAGCAAGTTTTTGGTCACAAGCTAGTTACAAAGTTATCTGTTTTGATCTAAGTGTTTGAAGAATCATATCCAAAGTGCATAGACACTTATTTAGTGTCATTGGGAAGCTTAAGGGGTCCACAAAACAATTCTGAAGTCCAAAAAGGTAGGTACAAAGCAGGGATTAGCAGTACCAACTCATTTTTTGAGGTGTCCATGCATCTTTCCCAATAGTGGTATTAGAGCAACTTGAGGTAAAATGGGAGATGTTTTTCCTTGTTTTATTGATAAATTGGACAGGAACAACTACCAAGCATGGTCCTTGAGGATGAAGACATACTTACAAGGCAGAAGTCTCTATGGATACATATCAGGAGATGAGGAGATGCCCATTTTCAAAAGCAAATGACAACCTACAAGAGAGGAGCTTGAAACATTCAACTCATGGTGGTCCAAAGATGCATTGGCAAGGTCATATCTACTTAACTCTATTCTTGACTTCCTTCTTCCACAGATTACAAACTGTAAAACATCCCAAGATACTTGGATACATTGTCTTCATATTTTTCTTCTAATACAAGAGTAAGAAAGAATCAATTGTGGATTGAGTTTACCACTCACAGGAAGCAACCCAAGCAAAGTTTTTTAGAGTATGTGACCAAAGTCAAAGATGTGGCTGACCAATTGGCAAGCATAGGAGAGGAGATTGAAGAGGAGCAAATAGTGAGAAAAGTGATCAATGGCATCAATGCAGATGACAAATGAGAAGCCTTCATAACTACCATGGACTTATACATGGACATGCAGATTCCAGATCTTACCACACTCATGGGTCAACTCTTTACCCATGAAGCCAAGCTCAACAAAAATGGAGAACCATCAAGAGGTAATAACTCTTCTGCCCTATACACAGATAAAGGCAAGTCTAAAGAGAAAGGGAAAAGAAAAAAGATTGAAGATGAAGGTACTACTTCTCAAGCTAACTATGTAGGAAGAAGTAGGAACTCAAGAGGTAGGGGCATAGGAGGTAAGCAAGGAAGGGGGAGATCTTTCAACTCTTCCCCGTGCAACATATGTGGATTGTCTAATCACACTATAGATGAGTGTTATAGGAACTACAAGAATCAGAGAGGAAGAGGATATAAAAAAGGTGGCTACTCACAATCAAGAGGAAGGTTCAACCATAATCCAAACTACAACCATGGCTACAACAACTACTACAACAACAATTACAACAACAACTACCAAGGAGGCTACAAATCAAGGAAAGATTATGACAATTAGAGAGAGGATCAAGAGCATTCCATTCTGATTATGAACATGACTTCAAAGCAAGGTATGAATGATGAACACCTCTTCTATATTGATTCAGGTTGTTCAAACCATATAGCAGATAATGTAGCTCTTCTCTCTGAACTTGAGGAACTCAAGGGAAAGCACCAAGTACAAATAGGTGATGAAACCAAGCATTCAGTGGCCAAGGTAGGAAATGTGAAAACCTCTGATGGAAATAGAAATCTATTGAGTAGGGTTTTATATGTACCTACAGTCACCAAGAATTTGATGAGTGTTGGACAGATTGTGGAAAAGGTTTTGCAGGTTAGGTTTAACAAATATGGAGCATTTGTGGTGGATCCCCAACATGGATTCAAGAGAATTGCCAAGGGAGAAAGAATAGGTAGACTATTCACATTCGAGCTTGAAGATGCAAGGAATATTGCATTTTATAATTACAAAGATCAAACATTGTGAGAGCTTGAGACTTGGCATAAAAGATTAGGGCATATTGGTGAGAGAACCTTGAAGCAAATATGTAGAGATCAATGTGTGCTTGGGATACCTAATGTATCCAAGAAACACATTATCTATAAATGTGGTGCATGTTAGTTTGGTAAATCACACAAGTTACCCTTCTCAAAGAAAGGCTACATGCATGAGGATTACTTGGAACTAGTCCACACAGATGTGTGGGGACCAAGCAAGGACTCATCAATTTTTGGCTCAAGGTATTATGTTTCTTTCATTGATGATTTTAGTAGATAAGACTATCTTGTATTTTATGAAGCACAAAGATGAAGTGTCCAATTGCTTTAAGAAGTATCTTGCACTTGTGGAAGACCAAATAGGAAGCGTCAGATGGAGGAGCTGAGTACGTCTCAAATGAATTTGATCCATTCTTGTAGGATAGAGGAATCAAAAGGGAAATTACAACAAGGTACAACCTGAGCAAAATGGGGTAGTAGAGAGGAGAAATAGGTTGATTGTGGAAATAGCTAGGTCAATGCTTAATGAGAAAAGGTTACCTAATTATTTGTGGGTAGAGAGTGTATCTACTGCCACCTATCTTGTTAAGAGGTTGCCATCCAAATCACTTGATGGGATGACCCCACATGAAGCATGGCATGGTAGAAGACCATCACTTGATCATTGCAAAATCTTTGGATGTGTTGCTTATGTGCATATTCCATCTCAGATTAGAGGTAAGCTAGACCCTAAGGTAGAGAAGTGCATCTTCATAGGGTATGATTAAAGTTAGAAAGGATATAGGTTTTATAATCCATCAGATAAAGGATTTATGGTCAGTAGAGATTTTGTGTTTGATGAGAACGACTCTTGGTTTGAAAGTGAATGCAGGAAAGTTAAGTTTCATATGACTTGGAAGAGGAGTTTCCAAGTCTCACCAAGAAGGAACCAAGCCAAAATTGAAGACATCAAATCAGATGATGAGGACATCATCAACCTAGAAGAGTTCAAAGCATGGAAGTCAAAGGGCAAGGTCAAGATCAAAAGGTTGGAAGACATACCTGAATCATCTAATCACACAATTAGAAGATCACAAAGGGAGAGCAAGAAGCCAATCTGATACGGGTATGACACTTCTTTAGTTACTAAGCATTCCATTTATCTTGTTAAAGATTTATCACTTGAAGAGCCTTCATCATATGAAGATGCAAAGACCAAGGCAGAATGGAAGGAAGCTATGGATGAAGAAATAGAAGCACTCAAGGAGAATGATACTTGGGAGCTAGTGCCAAAGAAGGAATCAATGAAGGTAATTGGTTGTAGATGGATTTACAAAATCAAGAGATACTCAGATGGATACATAAATAGGTATAAAGGTAGACTTGTGGCTAAGGGTTTTGCACAAACCCAAGGAGTTGATCATGAGGAAACATTCTCACTTGTGGCTAAAATTCCAACCATCAGAGTATTGGTAAGTGTGGCTGCATCAACAAATTGGAATATATACCAATTTGATGTAAAAATTGCCTTTCTTAATGGCTCAATTTCAGAGGAGGTTAACATGGCTCAACCTCCTGGCATGAGGATCCAAGAAAGGTAAATTATGTGTGCAAATTGAACAATGATCTTTATGGTTTGAAGCAGGCACCTAGGGCACGGAGTCATAGGTAAACTACCTATCTTCAAGATCAAGGATTCCTGATGAGCAAAGCGGATACTTCTCTGTTTGTCAAGAGAAGCAACTCAAAATTGATATATTTATGTGTGTATGTTGCTATAGAGGCTATTTGTATGGTAGAGAAATACTTTATCACAAGTATTCTCATAGTACGAACTATCCATAGTTGATGGATGTTCTTCTTAGAGTGCTTCATGAAGACATTGAAAGGGTTTGTTCATCCAAGAACACATCCAAAGGGTAGCATGGCAGAGGGATGGCTCGTACAAGAGTCTCTTGTATTTATAATAGAGTTTCTACACATGTAAGACCCGGAAATGCCTTGCTTATGGAGCAATGATGAAGATGTTTGTCCCGTAGGCAATGAACCTCAAGGAAAAGGGATGTAAAGAAAACTAGATGCAGCTTTTGTTGGAGATAGACGTCTATGGAAGCACGCGAACAGCACAAGGAAGAAGAAGAAGCTTGGAGCACAAACACACAATACTGAATGTATTACTAGAGAATGTACAAAGATAAGTAGCCCATTAGGGCAATAGGCGTATATACAAGCCGGGGGAAAAAAACCTCCTAAAGAGGGAAAAAAGTGCCTCGGCGGTCCTAGAGTGTTCACACACATCACTACCTAAATATATCAACAAATCCCCCCTGGGAGTGATGCGGTGAACAAGGAGCTGGCACTCATGTATAAGGAAGTGCCAAGCTATGTGGAAATCACTCCACAAAAGGAAGTAAGCCCAAAGCTTTGCGGAAAGCTTCAAACTTCTCCCTAGGCAGAGCCTTCGTGAAAAGGTCTGCAATGTTCTCCTGCGTGGGCACATATGCCAAGCTGATCTCCCCAGCAGAGAACCTCTCCCTGACATAGTGATAATGCACCTCAATGTGCTTAGTGCGAGCATGGAACACAGGGTTCCTCGCAACTGCCAATGCGCTCTAACTGTCAGTGAAGATGGTGGTGGCAGAAGTCTGGCCAACACCCAAATCAGCCATAAGGCGTCTGAGCCACACACACTCAACAGTCGCCGTGAAAGCTGCCCTATACTCAGCCTCACAACTGGAAGTGGCCACAGTAGGCTGCTTCTTGCAAAACCAAGATATACATGAGGTACCAAGCATGAAGCAAAAACCACTGGTGGACACACGAGTGTCATAGCAACCAGCCCAATCTGAGTCAGAAAAAGCATGCAAATCTGGCAGTAGTGATCCCCCCTTGGGATAAAACAACCCAAGTACTGAGTACCACTCAAGTAGCGAAAGATGCGCTTAACAGCTTTCCAATGCGTGACTCCTGGGAAATGCATAAATCTGCTCATCTGTGACACAGCAAACTGAATATCTGGCCGAGTAATGCATAAGTAAATCAAGCATCCAATAGCCTGCTGATAGAGAACAGCATCAAATGCATCTCCAGCATCATGAAGACTCAATCGTAAACCTGTCTCCATAGGAGTGGCAATAGGCTTACAGTCTTCAAGGCCAAAATGCTGCAATAATGTGTCAATATATTTCGTTTGACACAAAGCCATTCCACCATCAACGTGCATAAACTGAATGCCCAAATAGTGATGCAAATGCCCCAAATCAGACATCTCAAATGAGGCATGCAAATCAGCCTTAAAATCAGCAATATGTGTCTCAATAGGACCAGTGAGCAGCATGTCATCAACATAGACAACAATGATCAAAAGTACATCATTAGCACGCTTAACATATAAGGTGCTTTCAGTTGGACTATTCTCAAAACCATGTGCAATCAGATAGGCATGTATCTAATCATACCAAGCACGTGGTGCTTGCTTTAAACCATATAATGCCTTCTTTAACCTGCAAACCTGGTTTTCATGCCCTTTCTGCACAAAGCCACGGGGCTGAAAAACATACACTTCTTCATGCAAGTCACCATTCAGAAATGCTGTTTTAATGTCCAACTGATGTACATTCCAACCATGATGGGCTGCAAGTGCACAAATGCTGCGAACAGTAGTCATACGGCATGTAGGTGCAAAGGTCTCATCAAAATCAATGCCTCTTTCCTGTGCATAACCCTTTGCAATAAGCCTAGCCTTATACCTGTCAACTGTACCATCAGGTTTACGCTTCAGCTTGTACACCCACTTAGTGCCAATGGCCTTCTTGCCAGGAGGCAAGTCACATAAAGACCATGTACCATTCTTCATTATAGCATCATATTCAGATTGCATAGCAGCCATCCAACTTTCTGAATTTTGTGCTTCATCAAAAGAAACAGGCTCATTCTCATCACAGAGACTAGATGCAGCCATAGCATAGCAATCTGATGCAAAGGAGGAACTATGAGAGCCTGAACGAGTACGATATGAAAAAGGTGCATCTAATTTGCTGTCACGCAAAGTCTGCACCAGCCTTTTTGGCATAGTTTTTGCCTGCTCAATATCAGCTCTCTCATCAACAAGTGCATCATGTAAATCTGCATCAGAAATGGAATGATCTGCATGATCATGTGAAACCTGCAAAGGCTGAGAAGTTGCCTCATTAGGACCAGCACTAGCTTGTCCACCTGTAAAAAGAGGCATCAAAGTATCATACATGTCTTTGGAGCTAACATATGTCTCCTTAGTACATGAAAGCAATGGCTGAATAGCATCTTCCACAAAGACAACATCACGGCTAACCAGAATGCGTTTAGTCTGTGGATGATACAGATGATAGCCTTTACTTTCAGAACTGTACCCAACAAAAATACATTTTACTGCCTTATCATCCAATTTTCTGCGATGTTGTTCAGGCACTAATGCATATGCCAAACAACCAAAAACACGCAGATGAGCAACAGATGGCTTGCGGTCATGCCAAGCCTCATATGGAGTGATAGATTGCAACGCTTTAGTGGGACACCTGTTCAGTACATATGCTGCACACATGACAGCCTCAAGCCAGAAACTATGTGGTAAAGCCTGACTTTTGACCATGCACCTCGCCATCTCCATGAGTGACCTGTTCTTTCGTTCAGCAACTCCATTCTGTTGAGGTGTATACGGCACTGTACACTGGTGTTTTATCCCACGTTCAGCCAGAAATGCATTAAAATCTGAAGACATATATTCCCCCCCTCGATCAGAACGGAGGGTGCCCATTTTACATGCTGACAGATTTTCAGCCAAAACCAAAAACTGTTTGAAGCACTGAACACTTCGGACTTTGCTTTGAGTGGATATACCCATGCATGCCTGGAAAAATCATCAATGAAAGTCACGAAGTAAAGGTGATTTCCAAAAGAGGGTGTCTGCATAGGTCCACAGACATCACAATGTACAAGCTGCAATTTCTGCGTAGCTCGAACTGAACCATCTTTTAGAAAGGAAGAACGCTGCATTTTGCCCAAAATACAGCCTTCACAAACATGTTTTCCAGGTGCCTCAAGTTTGGGCAAAGAGGACACCATTTCAGATTTCTGCAGGCGTAACAAACTAGCAAAATTCAGATGACCAAAGCGTGCATGCCAAAGCTTTGCATCTGACATAGCCTGAGAATCATGAACTGCACATGCCGAATCATTCACAGATCTTTCATAGTCTATGAGCTTATACAGCCCACGACATAAAATGCCAGAAGCAATAATCACATCGCCATTTGAGAGATCATGGACTGTACACCTGTCATCAACGAATTTCACAACCAAGCCAATCTTGGCTAATGCAGAAACTGATAACAGGTTCTTTTTGATCCCTGGCACAAATAAAGCATCTGACAAAGTGAAAGAACTACCATCAGCAGTAGTCAGAATGATCTTACCAACTCCCATAACAGGATAAGAGGAGTTATTGGCGCATGTGACAGTATTCCCTGTAGGGGCAGGCTCGAGTGAAGAGAAGAAACTCCGCTGTGAGGTAATATGTTTGGTCGCCCCACTGTCAAAGTACCAAACATCTGAGTCTACTGTAGACATGCACTGATTATGAGAAGATGGGTCAAAACTGCAGACAGTAGTAAACACCCATTCTTCTTCCTGCACAAGATTTGCAGACTCTGTTTTTGGTGTAGAGGCCTCTGCAACAACCATTCCAGCCTCTTTCTTCTTTGCCTCTTTAGCAGCCAGTTTTGGACAGTTCTTTATAATATGATCATTTCCTTTACAGTACTTGCAGAACAATTTCTGCTTTTCTGATTTCTTCTCATCTTTATCCTGGTTCTTCGATTGTGCAGCATTTGCAGATTTCTGCTTACTAGTAGAAGAGCTCCATTTTCCTTTGCCCTTCTGACTAGCCAGGAAAGCTTGATCTGCAACACGCATAATGGACCTGTTCTGCCTTGACTGATCTTCCTGTAACAGAACAGAGACTAATTCCTCAAATGACAAGGCATTCGGATTGCCTTTCATCATCAACCGAAGAGTAGAGGCAAAACTCTGATATGAATCAGGAAGACCATTCAGAACGGTCTGCACAAGTGAGCTATCTGGTATAACCTCATCAGCAGAAATCAATTGTTCCTTCAGGTCTTTGATCTTTGTAAGAAAACTGTCCATAGAATCACCTTCATTCATGTGCTCACTCTCCAACTGTTTTCGGAGGTAAGCAACACGAGCCTCATTCGTAGCCTGGTACAAAGTGGTAAGTGTATCCCAAGCATCCTTTGCTGTTCTGCAAGAGCGAATGTGAGGAATAATGGCACGTTTGACAAACAAGGCTATCATTGCATGTGCCTGGGCATCTCTGCCATCCCAACAAATCTGCTCTGTAGTAGGTGCAACAGAAACAGCAGCACGAACAGGAATCTGCGGAATATCATCTTCGACACCATCTTCATCAGCTCCAACACCTGTATTTGCAGTACCTGTCGTTACAGGTGTAACAGGACGTCTTTCAACACCCTGCACAATGTTCCACAATCCTTTTGCAACTAGTACATGTCGCATCATATAAGCCCATAATGGGTAGTTGGTACCATCCAACTTATCCTCAACAGCCAACATACGGAATACATCACTGCTTTCAGCCATGGCCGGTGACTAAAATACCTTGATGCAGAAAATTAACTGTATCTCAAAAAGTTGAATAGAACTGCCTAGACGAGTTCTGCTAGACCTGTAGCAGACTTCGAGACACTTAAACTGGCGAACAGAAACTGGTATATACATTTGGCACAAAAGGATGAAATAGCCTGCACAAGCGCTGCGATAGTGCATTCGGAGGCCGAGACGAGCTCAGATCGCGATTTCGGCACCACAGAGCAAAGCCGTTTTGATCTCGGAAACACCCTGAGTATGCTCAACAAATTTCGTGCGAATCTGAGACTGCAAACGAAGGAGTGTCGACGGCACCCTAGAAGAAGCGACGACCTGCTCTGATACCAATTGTTGGAGATAGACGTCTGTGGAAGCACGCGAACAGCACAAGGAAGAAGAAGAAGCTTGGAGCACAAACACACAATACTGAATGTATTACTAGAGAATGTACAAAGATAAGTAGCCCATTAGGGCAATAGGCGTATATACAAGCCGGGGGAAAAAAACCTCCTAAAGAGGGAAAAAAGTGCCCCGGCGGTCCTAGAGTGTTCACACACATCACTACCTAAATATATCAACAGCTTTCACAGATAAGGCATGTTGCTCTAGCACAATGGTGAGAACCATGTTAAGAAGCTCCAGCTCCTTAATGTCAATCCGTGGAAGAGATAGGAGTGATATGAAGATCGTGAATATGAGATGAAGTGAGAGTGAAGGTGAGAAGCATAGAGATGCACACACACATACACACACAACGAAGAGACAAGCAAGACACAATGGAAGGTAGGAAATCAACTCTATTACTCAAGAACACTCTTAGAAGCTCAAGCTAACTCTAGCTCATACACTAGCTAACACTAAGTAACCTCAAAAATGAGCTCTCTATTTCTTTTTATAGATTCTAGACTAGTTTTGACCAGTTTCACATCTAGTGATCGGTATAGTTAAAAAATAGGTTCTATGTGCTATTTGAAAGGATAAACGGTGTCTAAAAATAACCAAAATTGGTATGCTCATTCTATCTAAGCTCCTCAAGCTTGAGGACTCCTCGGCTTGCACAAAATGGAGCTATAAATTACAAAAAGGGTTTTTTCCATGTTACATATGGTACAAAAGTGATGAAAATCACTCTTGGAGGTTTTGAAAAGTATTTATAAAACATAATTCTTTGAAAAAATGATTCGACTGACTCCCTGCTACTTCTTCGTGCTCGATCTTCACATGCTTCCGCGTCTTCTATGCCTCTGACTCCTGCCAACACCCCCTCCCTCTCGCTTCTGTCATCCTCGACAGAACCTTGTTGTGAGGTCTGTAGGATATAATTCTAGAGTAGTTCCTGAGCGAGGGTGTGTTGTGATATGCGAATTCCTTGGGCCAGATCTGCCTCGCGTTTCGCCCAATCAATTGGTTGCGGTTCATCGGATGGTGGGAGTCGATAGAGCGTAGAATATACCATTTGTTCACAGGCAAATAATTGAAGCAAATGCATGGGCCTGCTGATGAACAGTTTTGAATGATATTCCCTGAAACCGGTTGTGAACATTTCTTCGAAGGTCTGCTTATAGCATGTTGGTAAGTATTTAGTTCCACAGTGCCAGGCATAACACACCCGGAGGGATGGTATCATGCTCATGTCATATGCTAGATCTTGGTTGCCATGCTCAAAACCCGAGGTGTTCACATGTGGTGCCTTGACACGACGGAAGACTTTGAATACCATCTGCATCATGTCAAAGATTTTGACAGTCATATGTGCTGCTACATCATCCATATGTTTTAAGCAAGGGAGCCAGTGATGAATCGTTGCCATCATGTATCCAACTATTGGTGGTCCTGTGGGTGGAGTGAAGTACGGGTAATTAAGCCAATCCTGGCATTGCTTGTTGTTTTGTACTTTAATCACAAATGCCTTCCAGGAGCGGCGATGTGGCATGGGTCCCCAACATGGGTTGTACTTTCAGTGTAGTGGTGCCTTGACCCAAGTACTCATCATTTCTGGATATGCTTGTAATAAATCCTTGCGCCAATCTGGTTGATAGATCTCTCCTCGCTGCGCATCTAGTGGCAAATCTTCAGGCTCAAACTGGGTCGAATGAGAGGGTTTTTTTGCCTGTTTCTTTTTCTATGGCTAGCTGATATTCCTCCATTAACATAAAATAATGCTTGTATTGTAGCTCATGCCCAAATATGTATCTACGCGGGGCCAAATGAGCAAAGTATGGGGATTGTAAAATGCGTTCTTCAATCATTGCCATTGCATGTAACTGAGCTTCTACATGTGCTGAGTGGGTTCTTCCCAGTTCTCCAATCGTCTTCATCCATGCGGGAGTTGGAAGTTTTGAAAGTCATTTGGCCTTCAGCCGTGACTCATCCACCTGGGATGGGTTGGGGTTCATATGCTTCTTCAAAAGTTTCCTCCACCGGAATAGTCACTGTTTCTTCCTCTGCTGGTAGTTCCGGTGGGGAGTCTGGCCTGGGGGGTGCTTCATATATCGCTATCCGTGATTGAAGAGTTGATACCTGGGCCCATAATGCATTGAGCTCCTCTAAGATCTCAGGAGAAGGGTCGAGAGGAGTTGGTAGTCCTTGTTCTATTGGTGCTCTTAGTTGGAGTAGTTTATGATCTTCTTTCAGCTTCTGATATTCCTTGTTCATGTTGTCGTACTCATCTAACAATCTGACATGATCATCTAGCAACATTTTCATAGATTCTGAGGGCGCGGCCTTGAAACGGCTGGGGCTTAATGGTTGGTCTGTTCTGTTCTTGTAAACATTGGTTCTCTTCTTTCACTGCTGCCAAATGGCATCTGAGTAAGCCCATGTTCCTGGTGAGCATCGCATTGTGAATTGTCTGGGCCCTTAACAAGTTGTCTATGTCAGTGATGGCCTCTTTTGTCTTTTCTTCACTTTCTAGTTCAAGTTTATGATATGCATCTCGTAGCTCTTGGTAGCGGGTATTTAGTGAGGCATTTTTGATGTATAGTGAATTGAGCTGCGACTTTAGATTATTCGTTGTCTGATAATTATTACCAAGAGATGCAAATTCATCTCTCACTTGAGTCATGCATGTGAACATCTGGCGAAATGCAGTGTCTATAGTGGGTGATAATATTGATGGTGTGGTGAATGCAGATGCTGTGTTTAAGGTAGTTGATGCAATGGGAAGGGGGAATAGGGATGGGAATGTGGATGCAATGGTAACAGTGGAGAAATGTGCGGTGCCTAAATATGATGGTGCAATAGAGGAGGTGAGTGTTGGTGCAGTGGGTGATGAGATGTCCATGTCACTGGACGTGGTATCAAGTGCAGTGACCATGAATAATGGAGTGATAGTGGGTGCGTGCATGGGTGTAAATATAGGGTTTACAAAGGTTGAAGAGTAATTTACAGAGGGGTTCTCTTGTACTGCTTGGTGGAAGGGGGAAAGCGGAAAGACGGTGGGATGGGGAGGTGATACAGGGGAGAAAGTCAACGGGGGTAGAAATGGAAAAAGGGGTCTTGGAGGTGCGGGAAAGGATGGGAAGGAAGGATGAAGAAATGGACTGGATGGAAGGCTAGAAGTCCTAGGGGGTAGACTAGGTTGAATGGGTGTGGACATGGTGAGAGGAATGGATGCGACAAGGTCTTCGTCTACAACACAATCCAAAGATGTGGATGATCTAGGAGAGATTGGATGTACAGGGAAGATTGGAGAGATGGGAGGTGAAAGAGGAGCGGTTGGGGTGGTGGGTACTTCGGTCACAGTGGTGGTATGTACAGTAGTAGTGTCAGGTGGGGAGTCGATGACAATGGTGTCTTCTGCCAATGAGCCTTCAGGGGAGAGACGTGCTTCCCTGCCCTGTTTGGATGACTGAGCACCCATTGGTACACGAATGTATTCACCTGGTTTTGATAATAGTCGTACTCATCGAGGGTCAAATTGCGGAAGAGGTTTTCTCTGCAAATATCTTAATGCTTTGTTCGATCCCACTGATTTAACAAGTTCCCTGAAACCTTTGATGTATACTTCTTCGAAACCGCCTGAAACAAGTTCTTGTTCTATGAGTGCTTGGCTCTCTTCCTCAGTTAACTTCTTGTGCGCCCAAACTTTTTCCATGATGCAGTATAACTTTTTGATTGCCAAGGTGTACGCTGCTGCTTCAAATGTTTCATCTTCGTGCATGCTGGTGTCACATTGGGTGTCGGTTTGCTGTCCTTGTCCATCTATCTGCACATTCTCTTAGGAGTCACGAGTGCCCTGGCTGGCTTCATCATCGCCCTCATCATCATCGATTTCTATTCTTTCGTCTTCTCAGCTCGATACTACTTGTCCTTGTGGTTGATCCAAGGGAGTGGTCGAGTAGCTTGGTCGTTCATATTCTTGAGAGAAAATCTGGCCTTCAAAAAACTGAAATTCATTTGAAAAGGCATCTCACATTTCAAAATCAAAGGTTGTATCCAGTGGCTCTGCTTCCATGTTGGGTATCGGAAAAGAAAATGCTTCCGCACCAATAATGGTGGGAACTTCTGCTATAGTGGTGGGAGGACTTGGGGCTGTGACTGCTTGAGGAGCGACTGTGCTGGTAGTGTCGTCCGTTATAACCGGTCTTGATAACCGTATGCGAATGGGTTGTACCATTGGAGTGGCTTCTGTCGGAGACTGTTCTGGAGAGGGTTGCGGTGATGGTGATTCTGGGACCTGTAGGCATGGAATGGTTCCTCTCATGGGCTTTCCTGCTCGTCCTTTGCTAGCCTTCCTAGCTTTCTTTGTTGTCCCTTTGAATGCTTTCAACTCCTTGCTTGTCATTGCACACTCAATTGGCAAGTCGTATGCCCAACACATATATAGAATTCTCATAAGAGCACAACATCCATGGATTACCTTTTTTCTTTCCCATCTATGTTGTGCTAGATACAACTGATCAATTACCCAGCTTGCAAGATCAATTGTCTGGGATCCAATACAAGACAAATATAGTCCAAACCAGATGCGCTTGTGGGGCATGATGAATCGATCCTGAGCAAGGAAAGCGAAGTGCTGCATACATATCCGTAATGGTTTAGAGAGCTCAGGTGTGATCGCTGAAATATCTTCCCACTTAATGACGTCTCCACATTTCGTAGGCTTAGGACTCAACCTTTCTCGCTCTGTTGGAGTGTGCATTCCATGTATCTTCATTGCAACTCTAATCAAATCTTTGGAAAGATAAAAATTCTTAAACGGTGGATCATTTACTAATGATGGCAGAATGAATGTTCCTGGTAGATCCTTGTTCTCCGAAGCTGTCAAAGTGGTTACTAGATAGTAGCATCGATAGAAATCTGGTTTAGGCAAAGGATCACTAAAGTATTTAGTGAAGCCTGCTCTAGCCCACACATGCTTTAAGTCTTCTTTGTTCTGTAATGCTTCAGACTCTCTTGAGAAAAACTGGTACTTGTGCCACATACAGGTATCAAAAGTCAAATTGGCCTCAAAAAGGAAATCTGCATCCACCAATGGGCTTGCTAAACCTAGGAACCAATGAGAGTTGCGATGAATTTTTTTAGTATATCTCGTAGGAGGATCGTCAATTGGCATAGGTCTTGGAAATCCCTGAAATTCTGGTGGTTGAGTCATAGGATGTGGTTCAGCTAGTAATTCACCAATATTTGCCATGGGTACACTGGGGCTAGCTTCAAATGGTCCTTCTGCCTGCATGATGAATGATGCGAGTGTGTAGCAGATCTGCTACAAAAGATTAACACATTAGTATGGAAATTAATTATGATCGCATTAAAGTGAAAACGCAATCCCTTTCCATAACCGATGTGTAACCTGTGTAGCCGAGTGTTGTGATGTGGTTTATGGAACGATTGTTGCAAAACTAATGCAGGTCTCTAGACACCTACATGCTTCAGATGATGCATACATTTCTTAATGAGATGTTATTACAAGTGATGTTGGGTTAGAGTGTGTTGATTTGTACAAGGTTCAGTCGTGAATGAGTTATTACAAGGGTAGTGTTTAGTAGGGATGGTAGTAATGTTAGATAAGGGGTTCAAAGAAGGCATCTGTATACGTTTCGATATCCATTTCCTAAGAGTTTCTAAGCGGGTGATATGTTTTTGCTGAGGGACAAAAGGTGATATTGGATGTGGTGGTATTGAGGGGGGAAGAGATTTCTGAGGGGTATATATTACATGGCTTGAGGGTTGAGCTATAATACATTGTTTGGGTACCCAAATTTGCATGGGTGTGGGCCGATTTGTAAGGTACTTCTTGGCGATCCAAATCTGTCGAATGTTCGTACTCATAGAATGTTGGAGATTCACTCACTAATTATGCATAACGACATAAAGACGAAGGAAAGCATAAACAAAGTGTTCAGAAAACCAAAGCCTTAGTGAAGGGACAAATTCACGACTCTAATATACAGCGTAGAAACTTTCAGAATTAGTTTTTGAATCTCGGATCAAAATGTATATAAGAGAGAGAGAGAGAGAGAGAGTGAAAATATATGTGTATGAGAGTAGAAGACTCCAGAGATTGCGTATGTAGAGATGAATAACAAAACCTGAAATGTCGGGTATTCATCTGAGAGAGATGGTAAGGAATAACTACTCAGAGTAGGAGAGTTTTCCATGGCTATGAGCAAAGTGAGGCCAAGCTATTTTTGTATACATCTTCTCTAATAGAAAACACATGTTCATGTGGAAGTTTGAGCACATTCTTTGTATGTGAAGAAATCTAAGAGATTTCATGTTACTGTGAAAGTTAGTTAATAGTTATAGTTTTCTTCGTAAATATTTTCCGGTACTTCTATGAGTTAGATCTCGAAGTACAGTGTAAAGTTTTGTATGAAATATAGCTTATCTTGTAGCTATAAGTCTCTACTATAAGCTGATCAAAGATTTCGGTGAAATGGATATGTACACACAGTACTAATCTGACCGAAAGAAGACATCCACAACTGGTGAAGTTTTTCCTTAAACTTCAGATAGAGTTCATTCAGTGAAGGAAGTTCACATATCACTTCCTTACTTCATGTATACACGCTTGAAGTAACTACAAACAGAATTGCAGTTGATTCTGGTAGTATTCCGGTATTGAGATTCCGGTAAAAGTCCGGTGAAGTTTCGATGGAATTTTGGTGAGTTCAAAACACAGTTTTGGCATAGTTAAGTGACACAAAGATTTTTTAACTATAAACAAACAGTAGTGTAAATTCTGAAGTAAATCAGTTCAGAATTGAAGCTTGAATGAAACGCGAAGCTTTCTGTAAAGTGACTTTTCGATGTTCACAAAATACAGCTATAAAATTTTCAGTTTCAGAAAGTTTGCTAAGCTACTGATGATTATAGAGGTGTTCTAACATCACTCTAGCTTAGTTTCTGTTGTGAAGAGATGGATAGGTATGTGTTGAAGATGAAGAGGTGTTGCAAAATCTTTTCTCTACACTAGCCAAATGAACTCCAGGAGTAGATGGTGGGCCCTTTTAGCTTGCCAATGGATGTATTAGACACCCTATGTACCTTGGAAGATCACTCTCAAAAAGATAGATCAAAACAGATAAGTTGGAGTTAGCTCAGAGGTGAAAACTTGCTATTCTTGGTTAATACACCTGTCCAGTGTTTTACATAATCCTCTGAGCACAGCAGCAATTAGATTAATTCCTCTTGGGAAAGGCTAGGTAGCTTAAAGAGCTAACTTTAGAGAGTAATCTCATAAAAAATAACAAACCACACACTGAGAATGACTTTTAACAAGTGATGACATCATCCCGATTTTCACGGGCTGCTACAGAAATAGACCAGTGCGTAGAAAAATTAACATAACTCAAGATGTAAGAATTCAATGATCATGAAAATTTGTATGCTTATACTAGCCAGTAAGCTGAATCCAACAAGCTTAAAATCACTGAATTTGGATGAGTAAACACTGAGAAATGACTCTGACAAGATGACTGAAAAAGTCGGGTACCTGACAGAGAAGTGAAGATGAACATACCCTGTTGACTTCAAATGAACATAACTGAAGATTCCAACATCTAAATGACATGAAAATTTGTGAGCATATAGTAGCCTTATAGAGCTAACTTTACCAAGTTAAATCACTGAAAATGATGAACCAAGTGCAGAGAAACAATCTCTGCAAGCTGACTGAGAAAAACTGAAGTAATGGCAGTGAGTAGTACACATCACAAGAACATGGAAAGATGAACTCAAATAATCATGAAAATGAAAGTATATTGCTTGTACAATACAATGACTTACTGATACATATGTGTGCCTTGTAATCACACCTTGATATGGCATAAAGCTCAGCTCTTTGAGGTCTTCACATAGGTCTCTCTAACCACGACTAAAACTGCCATCTATTTATAGTTGAGTTTGGGAGGCTAACTTCCCTCAATCACTCTCCAATCAATCAATGATTGATTTGATTCTCTACCTACCACAAATCACGAATTCGTGGCTCCTCTTTCCATTCTTGATCAAGTGGACTCAACCACTTAAGATTCTCTTACTTTTACATTAAGTAAACTCTTCAAAAGTTACAAGAGGTAGTTCACAAGTGAACTTTACATAGTCTTCATTTTAAGGCTTTTTCTATGACTTTGTGGGACTCAAGCCAATACTTAGGCTTGTCATAGACTTGCTCCAACATCTGTGGTGTAAGCGAATTTCACAATAAGCGCTGCACCAACAGTGCTATCAGATCAAGTAAGATCCATCAATGGTATCAGAGCAGGTTAACCAAACAGTGGAATCAGAGCGGTAAGATCCACAAGTGGTACTAGAACAGAAAAGGTTTCTGAAGAGCAGAAAAGGTTTCTCAGAAGAAGAAACAGAAGAATTTTCATAAATAAAGGTGAAAGCTGAGGTGATCAACAGCAAACGGCATCAAGAAAGGTTTTGAAGTCATTCTCAAGGGTAAAGGTTTACAAAAGGTAAAATCCTTCAACATTACACTCACCAGAAGTAACAGAAACAAGAAGATCATGGCAGATCATATCTCAATTGATAAATTGGACAGAGATAACTATCCCGCATGGGTAATGCGAATGGAAGCTTTACTTATGAGTAAAGACTTAATGATATATGTGACAGGAGAAGAAAGGAAGCCGACTTTCGAAGATGATAGTCAACCGAAGAAAGAAGAATTAGAAGCCTTGAAGTTGTGGCAGAAGAAAGATGCAATGGCAAGAGCATATATCTATAATACTGTTACATATCATCTACTACCACATATTAGAGGTCTGGAGAAAGCAGAAGATATATGGAGAGCATTGGAAGATCACTTCCAAAATACTATGAAAGCTAGAAAGGCTAGCTTATGGTCGGAGTTCACAACATTAAAGAAAAAGAAAAGTCAAAGCATTAGTGATTATTTCACTAAGATGAAGGACTTGGCAGATAGTCTTAGATCGATTAATGAAGATATCGAAGACCACAAGTTAATAGCGCAAGTGCTTATACGTTTGAGAGGTGGAAACCTTTCGTACTCTCAATTGAACTGTCTTTAAATCATTTTGTACTAGATTTAAATCAGTTGCTTGGACTAACGTTAATGTTTGAGCAAGATTTGAAGATAGATGGAGAAAAAGGACATAGTTCGGCTATGTATACAAAGAACAAGAAGAAAGGTGATAAAGGTAAAGAAGAAAATGAAGAAGAAGTGACTGCTTAAGCAAATTATGCAAGAGGAAGAGGTAATGTCAGGAAAAGAGGTAAAGGAAGAGGTAATCAGACTAATAACAAGAAAGCTTGCTGGATCTGTGGATTAAGCAATCATTTGGCTCATCATTGCTGGCATAATTCACAAGGATCAAACTAGAATCAGAACAATAACAATAGCAGAGGCAGAAGCGGAAGATATCAAAGAGGAAGACAAAGCCAAAGAGGTGGATATGGTAGAGGTGAAGCAAGAAGTTGGGGACAGAATCAGTCTCACAACACTACCTACTATAACTATGCGAATGATACATAGAATGATGATCATACGACGTTGATGATGAACTCAATAAGTGTGTCAGAGAATGAAGACCTCAAGGTATTCTATATTGACTCTGGTTGTTCAAATCATTTGTCAGGAAATATAGAATTATTATCAGAACTTGAAGGAGGCATTTCAAATAATATAGTACAGATAGGTGATAACACAAAACATAATGTAAGGTCGATTGGAAAGGTAAAGTGTAAGAATGGAGCTTACCTACTAACAAATGTTTTGTATGTTCCAACAATCCCGAAGAATCTGATCAGTGTGGGTCAGATAGTAGAAAAAGGTTTTCAAGTCAAGTTTACAAATGAAGGAGTATTTGTCGAAGATCCAGAGAATGGATATAGACAAATTGTCCTTGGTAAAAAGGAAGGTAGACTTTTTACTCTGAAAGTACAAGGGAATGTTGGTCAAGCCTTGATCACACATGGTGATGAGGTATTTATAGAATTAGACCTCTGGCATAAGAGGCTAGGACATTTTAATGAAAAGGGAATCAAAGCTATCGTAGAGAAACAGTCTGTGAGAGGATTACCAAATATGAAAAACCAACATATGATTCACAAATGTGAAGCCTCTCAAATGGGAAAAGCACACAGGTTACCATTTCAGAAAAATGGTTACAAACATGATGGTGTGCTAGAACTCATACATACAGATGTATGGGGGCCAACGAAAGAAGGATGTATCAGTGGCTCAAGGTATTATGTTCTTTTCATTGATGATGCAACAAGATGGATAACTCTTTATGTTTTGAAAGAGAAAACACAAGTGTTTGGAGCTTTCAGGCATTTTCATGCATATGCTAAAAGACTTACAGGACAGAAACTCAGAAGACTAAGGTCTGATGGAGGAGGAGAATATTTTTCTCGAGAGTTCAATGATTATCTGTGGAATGCAGGTATCAAAAGAGAAATAACTTGCAGGTATACACCACAACAAAATAGAGTAGCAGAAAGAAGAAATCGAACTCTAGTTGAGTTTGCAAGAGCAATGCTAAAGGAGAAGAATTGTCCAAACTATCTTTGGGCTGAAGCTATAAATACAGCTACATACCTGGTAAACAGACTACCATGTACAGCTTTAAATGGGATGACCCCTTATGAAGTTTGGTGGGGTAAGAAACCAACACTTGATCATTGTAAAGTGTTTGGATCAGTTGCTTATGCTTATGTACCATCACAGTTGAGACATAAGCTTGAACCAAAAGCTGAAAAGTATGTGTTCATCGGATATGATGAAAAGTAGATGGGTTATAGATTATGGAGTCCTCTAACCAAATAGTTTACTGTTTCCAGAGATGTGACATTTGATGAAGGAAAGAGCTGGTATACAGATAAAGAACATAGTGTTGAAACACTTGAAGAAGAGATAAGAAGCAATGAAAAAGGTAAATCACATATGCAGGTGAATGGAGATGAAGATCATAGGCAGGCAAGTACATCCAGGATCGGATCAGGTATGAGAAATGAAGATGGATCAAGATTTGATGAAGATGTGTATTCAGATATACATGAAGAGTTTGAACCAAGAAGGTCAAACTGAGTAAGAAAACAACCAACAAGGTATTCCTATGATACTTCGTATTTGACTCTAAAAAACTATGCTTACTTAGTAAAGGGAGATGAAGAACCTCATAGTTACAGTGAAGCAAAAGGTAAGAAACAATGGGAAGATGCGATGAAAGAAGAGTTCAATGCTCTTGAGGAGAACAAGACTTGGGAACTTGTTCCAAAACCAAATGGTAAGAAAGTGATTGGAAACAAATGGGTTTACAAAGTTAAGAAACTTGCAGATGGAAGGATAGGTAGATACAAAGCTAGACTGGTTGTCAAAGGCTATGCTCAGACGCATGGTATAGATTATGATGAGACGTTTAGTCCGGTGGCAAAGATGTCAGCCATAAGGACATTGATTGCTATAGCAGCATCAAAAGGATGGAAACTAAGTCAGCTGGATATCAAGAATGCATTTCTGCATGGGTATATATCAGATGAGGTGTACATGGAACAACCTGAAGGGTTTGTAAGTTCCAGTTACCCAGAACATGTTTGCAGATTAAGAAGAGCTCTCTATGGATTGAAACAAGATCCAAGAGCTTGGAATTACAGACTTGTGAAGTATCTCAATGACCTTGGATACCAAAGCTCGAAGGCAGATGCAAGTCTACTGATCAAGAGAACAGATGAAGGTATGATCTACATTTGTATTATAATCACAGGTACCTCAGATGAAGGAATCAAAGAGGTAAAGAGACTGCTTGAAAAAGAGTTCAAGATCAATAATCTAGGAAAGTTATCATACTTTCTTGGAATGGAAGTTACATATACAGATCATGGTGTATATGTTTCGCAAGAAAGGTATCTCCTAAACTTACTGAAGAAGTTTAACATGGAGAATTGCAGAGAAGCTTCAACACCGCTTGAAGTCAATCATAAACTCAGCAAGTATGGTGGTGCAGAGTTTAAAGATATGAGAAAGTATCAGTCGTTAGTAGGAAGCTTAATCTCTGCTACACTAACAAGACCTGATCTCACTTATGCAGTGGGAGTTCTTTCACAGTTCATGCATTGTCCGAAGGATCAACATTGGGTTGCAGGACAAAGAGTTCTTAGATATATCAAAAGAACTATAAAGGAAGGATTATATTATCCTTATACGTAAAATATAAAATTGAGAGCATACAGTGACTCAGATTGGGCAAGAAGTCAAGATGGTAGAAGATCAACACATGGGTATATGATATACCTAGGAGATAAGCTTGTAAGCTGGTGTTCAAAGAAGCAACACACAGTAGCTTTATCGTCAACAGAAGCAGAATATAAAGGACTTCTAGAAGCAGCTAAAGAAGTTATATGGATGCAGACCTTGTTCAAAAGCATGGGTATTGATCAAGGTATACCTATCATACATGGAGATAATATGAGCTCGTTCTATCTTGCAGCAAATCCAGTATTTCATGCAAGAACAAAACACATAGAGATTCAATATCATTTCCTGAGGGAAAAGGTAATGGAAAAGGAGATTGAATTGGTATTCACTCCTTGTTAGCAGCAGACAAGGAACTGAAGGACTAACGAGGCATGGCAGTCAGAGAAGAGAGTCAGAAGGGAGAGAAGGCACAAGCAGACAAGGGAGTCAACGACGATCTGGCAAGTAGGCCAATAATTTTCTTCATGAAGAAGCAAGTACGAGCATTCACGCAGATCTAGCACTAAGGCAACCTTTAATTTTTCAACACCTAAGACAAGGAACTGAAGGACTAACGAGGCATGTCAGTCAGAGAAGAGAGTCAGAAGGGAGAGAAGGCACAAGCAGACAAGGGAGTCAACGACGATCTGGCAAGTAGGCCAATAATTTTCTTCATGAAGAAGCAAGTACGAGCATTCACACAGATCTAGCACTAAGGCAACCTTTAATTTTTCAACACCCTTACACCAATTAAAAGTGATTCTCATCACTAACAACCCCTGTAAATACCATTTCATATTTTCGTAGCTCCATTTTGTGCAAGCCAAGGAGTCCTTGAGCTTGAGGAGCCTTAGAAGTACCTACATATCAATTTTCGTATTTTTTAGACTCCGTTTAAGCCCTCAAATTGGCCCTGGAACCTAATTTTTAACTAGGCCGGACACTAGGTCTGGACAGGGCCAAAGCTAGTCAAAAACTATAAAAGGAGCTAGAGAGCTCATTTTTGGGTTAGATTGTAATTGAAACGAACTTGTAAAAGCTTTTTGAAAGTAATCTAAGAACTCCATTGCTTCTCACTCTTTGTCTCGCCGTGTGTGCGCGTGTGTGTGTATCTGTGTGCATGCTTGTGTGCTTCTCACTCACGCACTTGTGCCTCCACTTGCTCGAGGTCTTCATACCATCCTCACGTCTTCCCGGATTGACATTAAAGGAGGTGCTACTCATCACTGAGCTACACCAAATTTTGGCGCCGTTGCCGGGGATCGAACTTTGAGGACGAGCGTGTGATGGTAAGACGTAGAGTTGACGCGTTGGAGTTGTAGGTATTTTCTTCACTTTCATCTATTTTCTTGTTTTTTCTTCACCATCTTCATCACCATCATCATCATCACCATCTCCACCTCATTTCCTTCATTCTACTTGTGAGAGAGAGTGAGAGAGCGATATTGCTTTCACTGTTTTTGCATGTTTCTTGAGCATTTTGCAGGTTCTTGCTGAATCATCATCCCCAGCACTCTGCGCAGGTACGAAACTCGTCGAATCTGTCTCGCAGTCGCCAGCCTCTGTCGATCGCGATCGACAGAAAATTCGATCATTTGGTAAAACAAAGTTCACCACTAGCACAAGCATGATGAGCACATCCCAAATCACCTAAAACAGTAGAAAAATTCCGTGTTTTTCTGTCAATCGCGACCGACAGCCTCTGTCAATCGCGACCGACAGACCCTGTCAATCGCGACCGACAGAGTTCACGATCGACAGACTGCCACGTAGGACCCTGTCAATCGCGATTGACACCGTCGATTGCGATCGACAGCCACGACCGACACCTTTGTCAGTCGCGATTGACACCGTCGATCGCGACCGACTGAAATTCAACGATTGATTGACTTTTACGCGTAGCCACGTGTCCATCGCGACGGACACATCCCCGATTGACTGAAATCACGGCAAAAAACCCGGAAAAAGTGTCGATCGCGATTGACAGGACTCACGACCAACTCTGTCGATCGCGATTGACACTGTCAATCGCGACTGACGTGTCGATCGCGACCGACAGGCCCCGACGGACACCTCTGTCAATCGCGATTGACAGACCTGTCGATCGCGATTGACAGGCTTTTCGGCCAAAAATTAGGGTTTGCTTTTGTTCAAAATTTGGGATAATTTTGGGGCAAAATAGTCAATCTATTAGCATTTTTGGAGGTTCCTACACTTGTGATTTGGGAGAAAATCCTAGGATCTGTCAGCCAGATTGAATCCTGTCTTAACCCTAGAACCCTGAACGGTCATAACTTTCTCATACAAAATCCGTTTGCCGTGATTTTTATTTTGTTGGAAAGCTCGTGGGGAGCACAACCGAAACATCGATTGGTTATCGTTAAATTAAGATCAGGATTATTAGATTGGGTATTTTGAAAGTGACCATACCCAGGGGGAACAAAATTCAGGGATCTCTAGAGTTGTGTCCAAAAAGTCATAGTGCAAATTGGTGAAGTGTTACATGAATGAAAGTGATTGGTTCTGTCTTTGGAATTTAAGTCTTGAGCTAACAGAGGGCCTTTTACAGATCTATTGAGAGCATTGAAAGGCGTTCTAAGCAAGTGTAAGTGCAAGCTTGGGAACACACGTCCTGAGCATACTAGGGCATCAACACAAGGAAAGGAACTCAAGGTTGGAATACTCTCAACTCCCTCGGTCATTTTCTAGCTCAGGTTAAGTACGAATAGTGCTAGAAGTAAGTCAGGGCGACGATAGGCAGGTATCAAGTTGAAGACTACCTAAAAACTCAAGTTCAAGCTAAAAACCTAATCTCTGTACTATCGATAACATAAAGGAAAAGAACCTAACGTGGAACGATCAATTCCAAGTATGGAAAATACTCAAGTATTCCTGACGACGCAATACCAGACAAGATCATAAACATAATAACTCACTAAAAATGAATCAAGTGACTGAGACCAATTGATCGGCAACGAGGTTGTACGTGGGCAAATTGGGCTATTCAGCTAGGCTTATGAACCTTAGATCAGGGCGACATCTAGTAAGGGATAGACAGAGCCTTAGGTCTTCAGAGGCTAGTGTCAACCACACTGCTAGGTCGTGGGCCCAGCAGTTGAGCCACCACTCATACTACCCAAGTTCTGAGACTAGTGAATCCGAGATGTCTCAAGGTATGGAGAGACCTACAGGCAGTACAGGAATGCCATACTTGCACAGGGTAGAAGGCCCTTACAAAACACAGTTGGAATACCTTAGAACCAACCGATTAGGTGCTAGCATCTATGAGGACGGCCTAGGAAGATCTGTGGTACAGATTAGGAATCCTGATCAATCCATTGGATTGGAGCACCCAGCTGTCAAGTTTGAAAATGGAGCATACTCGGACAAAGAAGGAACCATATACGTAGTCACCAGTCACCCAGATAGGACGGAAGAATTTGGAAATGAGATCCCCGAAGCAGACTTAGGTGACCTGGAGCAAGGAAACATGGGTGCAGAGCCTAGAACCCCTCGAGGTAAATCGGTTCTTACTAGGATTATCACACCGGAGTGGATCCCACAGGACAATAAGAGTATAGATTTGCTGCTAAACCAAGAAACCGATGAAGCCTTTTGGAGGTATAAACCAGACACGCCAATTGATATAGGAACAATCATGATATATGAGTTTAAGGATCCTGATAGCCCATGTAGAGTGACCTACTTAGATCACGCTTCGGAGAGGATCTTTGTGGTAACAGAACATGATAGGCATGCTTACACTTGGAAGGGTGAACTTGTTTTCCCCCAACCAAGATCGAATGTATCCTATGGTCACCCTGGAGCTGGAACATCCCAAGCTCATGAAATGCAAAGAGACAGACATAGAGCTAGGCCAGAAGTAAGATTTGCCACCCCAGGGGGCAGAGAAAGAATGAGAATGGAAACAAACAGAGTAGAGCCTGAGATACTTAGAGCTCACAGGAATCACAGAAATGCAGATGAGTTCCCTCTACCACGACCTAGAGAGCACACAAGGACTTTGAGACCGACTGAGCTAGTTAAGTCCATGAAGAACTACTTCGATGGCACTGGAGATTCGTACGATCATGTGGCTGAGTTTAGACAAGTATTGAGAGCTGAACAAGTGGAGGATCTATTCACGCAATACAATGCCTTTGGTCTGACCCTTAGGAACACTGCCCTGACATGGTTTCAGCCACTAAATGAGAGGTAGTTCAGGAGCATAGACCAACTCCTAGAGGCTTTCATTATTGAATTCTCTAAGAGTGGCATAAGACATAATACCTCCTCGCTGATTCACAGCTTCAAGCAAACCCCTCAAGAGACCGTGGGACTTGCAGGAAGGAGATTTAGGCAATATCTTGAAAGATGCCCTGTCCCTGAGCTACCCACACCAGCTAAGCAAGTGGCTTTATTCTTGGATGGATTGCTAAGTACCAAATTAAGATCATATGTGTACTTGAAGGACCCTAGGACCATAGAAGAGTGTGTACGCATGTGTATTGACATTGAGGATAACCTAGGGGAGGAGTTAGAGCTTTCCAAGATATACAAAGATTCAGATAGTGCCTCTAGCCTCTCTTCCACTCAATCCACATCGATTGAGGAACTTGCAGAGAAAGTGGCTCAAAAACTAGGTGTCTCTAGTAAACAAATCCCAAGGTTCGCCCCTGTAAAAAGATGCTATACTTGTGGCGGCGACCACATGGCGAATGTATGTCCCATTACGGCCCAACCCCAAGTAAATCCTAGTGGCCAGTACTGCACTATAGAACGAAGATACACAAATCACACAGCACAAGACTGTCCCTACAACAAGCAAGCAGTTAGGCAAACCTACCCTCAGACATACCCTCAACAAGGCAGATACCAGAACCAATACCAACCACAACAGTATGCTAGGCCTCAACAAACCTACCAACCACAATACCAAGCCCAGCAAAGGCCTCAGCCTGTGCTTGCACAACAACCCCCTGCCCCAGCTAATGTAATCCCAGTAAAATATGCAGCAGCAGAAGAAAACCTGAATAGAGCTATAATCCCTGTAACACCACTGCTCTCAGAAAGTGATCCTAGTGACCATAGTTTCGACTCTACACACGTTGATAGTCCCCAGGCTTACTACATGCAATCTCCCGAACATGGTGAGTCCTACTATGGTGAAGAGCCAAATGAACCTAGTTGGGAATCAGATTACACAAATGTCATGTATGCAAACCCCAACCCTAGACCTCAACCTAGGCAGGTAAGACCCCCGTTCCCTAGAGGACCATGCTACAGATGTCAGGGAGATCATCTCATTCGTGATTTCCCCTTACCTCCACCTACACAATCCCAGTCAATGATGATCCAAGGCTTTTGCCAAGAATGTGGAAAGGAGCATCTCTTGCGAGATTGCCCAAAGAACCCCAATAATATGCCAAAAATCACTCCTATCAACGTTGTTGGGTTAGTGGTAGACTCCACAGGGAGCGTGACGTCCACTGCACCAGTACAGGTAGTCACTAGAGCTCAAGCATTGCAGCAAAACCAAGCTGTAGGTCAGGAAAAGAGCCCAGAAGCTAGTGAAACGGAGAGCATAACCAAGAAAAGGACTAGAGCCTGGAGAGATAGCCGTGAAAGAATGAAAAGACAATGGGCAAAGAAAATGAACGAATTAGAAGAAAGCATAAGAGAAACAAAAGCCAGAGTTGTGGAGCTCACCTCTCAACCGGACTCTCACAGGTCACCCCCGCCTCAATCCATATCACCTCCTCCGCCACCCTCCATACCATCTCCATCCAACCCGCCTCACCTAAACCCACCACCCCCAAGAGTAGGATCAGTCCTAGCAGATCCCACTCCCGAGGACCTTAATATGATGCTTAAAGCCTATCAGGTCAGAATCCAAGAAGGGCCAAACGTAACTAATCATGAAAAGTGTTACCCTAGAGCAGAACTAGAGTTAGAATGAACCAAAATTTGTGCTAAGATGGTGGAATTGGCTCAGACCATGTTTGAAGCCAGTTGCCTCTTTAACATCTCTAGTTCAGCGAAGACACAGTTGCACTTTGATGGACTGTTAGAGAGAATAGAGAAGCTGATTGCACAATCAGAAAAGAAACCCACCTCTCAACTAAAGGACAAGGCAAGTGAAAGAGCAAGTCTTCCTGCCCAGAAAGCCTATGTGCCTGAAGCCTATGTGCCTGAAGCCTATGTGCCTGAAGCCTACGTGCCTAACTCGACGGAGCCAGACACATCTTCTTCTATGAATCGATTCACTCCAGAATTTCTACGAGAGATTCAAGAAGACAAATGGGCTAAAGAGAGTGAAGTCCCTCCTCCTATTGAACTTGTGGATGATGCACACCATCAATTCCCACAAGACATCCCATCCATTTATGAGGAGCAGGAGAGCACCCACTCTCAGGAATGACTAGACTTCGAGTCTAATTCTTTACCGGAATTACCCCACTTCACGGGCCCATGGGAAGCCAAGTCTACTTGTATGAGAACCCCCACAGTCATGGTAAGAAACGAGGATTCAGTCATACCTAGGAACACAGAGGTAGTGAAAAACACTAAAGTGCAGTGCAATCTCAAGTTGGAAGAGCTACTCAAGGTTAGACCTGAATTATGGAAACATGTAGCTAATCAAGTGCCCGAGATAGCAAAACCTCGTTCCCAGGAAGGATCACATAGAACGGTGCCCGAGATACCCTTGGATAAGATAGGAGATATGTGTGAAGGTGAAGAAGGGAACACCTATCTCCCCATTACCTACCAGGAGTACACCACCAAGGCAATTTTGGACTCAGGTGCAGGAGTTGCAATTGCCACCACTTCCCTATGGAAGCGTTGGGGCAAGCCAGCACTCAGGCCAACGAGAATGAAATTGCAGATGGCTGATGGTCACATAGAGAGACCCTTAGGATTGCTAGAAGGAATAACTCTCACCACCTGTGGTGTCGAGTTCGAGCATACCTTTGCCATATGTGACTTCAGCAAGAACCATGCCTATGAAATGATCTTGGGACGACCTTTTATGCGACAGTTGCAAGTGGTACAGGATTGGGGAACCAATTCTTTGTACCTGCAACACTTGGGTGTTACGACCAAAGTGAATCTCAAGGATTACTCTCATAGAGATGTACCTCCCATCCAATGGAATCCCATCCATAGAGCCAAAGATGATACAAAATCGGTGCATTCCATAGGGTCAGGATCCTCGTGGATGCATGAAGACACCCACTTATGGATGTGTAAGGTAGCAGTAGAAGAAGAGAAGAGAGAGGAAGCTAGAGAATTAGGTGCAAAAGAAAACCATAGATCAATTCAAGACCCAGCCTATGCACCTGTAATCTTTCCTGATGAGGAATTTGAACCCCAAGGTTGGGCAGAAATCCTAGCAACAATGGATGTAGCCATCAACGAGGAACAATGGACACCTCACTGTGATGAGGATGGCTATGACATTTCAATCTTCTCCATAGAGCCAATTATGGGAGAGGCAGTTTTAGAAGAATGCGAACCTATCCCGGATGCATTTGAGGATGCAAGTGACTCCGATCTAGAGTCAATCATTATGGACCCCCCTTTTGCATCAGACGAAGAATACTTCCATGAAGTAGAATTTCAACCCCAGAGGCATGGAGAGCTTACAAATGATGTAAGATTAGCCACACATGTGACCCCGAAGGAAGACGAGAAGAAATGAAAGAAGAGAGAAGTCTCACCCGAGGAGGAAGAATCTTTGTTTGAGGTCCCAGAAAACTTTAAGAAGAATGGCAAGCTGCGTGTATGCATTAACTTGAAGAAGGTCAATGCAGCCACAATTCGAGATAACTATCCGCTTCCCATCACAGAACATCTCTTAGAAAGAGTAGCAGGCAAGGAAGTGTACAGCTTCCTCGATGGATTTTCGGGCTACAATCAAGTAGCCATAGCTCCAGAAGATCAGCATAAAACAGCTTTTGCCACAGAATGGGGCATATTTGCCTTTAGAGTAATGCCATTTGGGCTTACCAATGCACCAGCAACCTTCCAGAGGCTGATGTGCCATGTCTTTAAGGAGTTCCTGAGGAAGAACTTAGAAGTCTATGTTGATGATCTTTGTGCTCATTCCAACATTAGACAAACCCATATTCCTGAACTCAGACAAATCTTTGACAAATGTAGAGAATATCAAGTCTGCCTGAACCCAGAAAAGTGCGTTTTTATGGTCAGGCAAGGCAAGATTCTAGGACACATAGTGTCAAAGAATGGCATATCCACTGACGAAGAGAAAGTGAGAGCCATAGCATGTTGGTGCAGACCAATCACCAATTGAAGGCTTGGAAGATCAAATGATGAAAGAAGAATCAATTCCTAGAGTGTGGAAGAAGATTACATTCAGAGAACAAGAGAAGTGTACACATATGTACATTAGTATAGTCATAGATGACTTAGATCTTTTGCCTAGTAAGAATCATGTACAAATTATCTATAAATATCTTGAGAAAAGTCGGGGAATGTATGAGAGCATATGTGACATGAGTTAGAAATCAAGAATGAGGGAGATAGAAGTCATGAGATAGAGAAAAAGATTTGTGTGTTAGCTCTCATCACTCAGTTGTAAATTCTCTGAGTAAATGAAAATTTTTGCGCCCGATATTTCTGCGTGTTCTCCTTCTACAGTAGATCAATTGTGAAATGCTTTTGTACAAGTCTAAGTTGAGAGTTTCTTGACCTCTGTGCAAAGTTTTAGCTTCCAATTGTAATCAGGCTGAGTGAATTAAGTGTAGGAACATTCATATGTGAAGTGTGTTCACTGGTTCCTAAAACAGGCACAGATTTCGAAGTTAATGTTTTGATCATTTCTCCTAGCACAGTTTAAAGTTTTGCATGAGTGATAGCTTAATCTTTAAGTTGGAAGATAAGCTACTTATGTCCAGAAGCATTTTGTAAAACGGGTTCTATTCAAGGAGAACCAAGTCTTAAAAGTTACAGGTGTAAAGTCGACTGTTTTGGATGACAGTTTCTGACATAGGTAACTTGAGAAGTTGATTTCTCAAGCTATACTTAATCTTTTGAAGAGATTCAACTTGGAGTAGATGCGCAAGCTCTAGCATATGATTCGTACAAAGTTTCATAAAAAACTTTACATGTTTTATAAGTCAATGTGAGGAAATAGTGCAGCAGACTTTTCTGTGTTTCATCTTCTTCACAGATTTGTTAATCTTTTGACAGTTAGCAATTGATCCTCTAAACTAGTGGAGTATTTGACTTATTCTTGGTATAGAGGTGCTCTAATCACAAGAATAAGTTGTTCTTTTGGAGATTAATATTCTCCATCAGTGGTATCAGAGCAGGAGACATCAATTTGAAGAAAGAAGGATCCCGACTGCTGCAGATTCAAGAAATTCAACACTTGAAGGACTAAGAAGTGAAAGCTTGGAGTCAAAGCTCAAGGAGAAGACTATTTAACATCAAGAAAAGAAAAAGGAGTCCAATTCGAAGTAAAGGTACATACATTGTTTGTAAAGCTTGAAGATTTCAATACACAGGTGGACATAAGATGGGAGAAAGCTTGCAGATTGATAAGCTAGATAGAGAGAACTATCCAGCATGGTCCATGAGGATGGAAGCACACCTCATGAGCAAAGACCTTATGGCATTCATTACAGGAGAAGAAGAAAAGCCTGAATTTTCAGATCCTAGTATTCCAACTAGGGAGGAGCTTGCAATTTTGAAGACTTGGATGAGAAAGGATGCTCAAGCAAGGAGTATCATTTACATGGCTGTAAATGATTATTTGCTGCCTCACATTAGAGGTTTGGAAAGTGCCACAGATGTTTGGAATGCCTTGGAAGAGCATTTCCAAAATACAACTAAGTCAAGGAAGTCCTCACTATGGGCTGAGTTCACAACCTTCAAGAAGAAGAGCTCACAATCAATTTCAGATTATGTGGCAAGGATGAAAGATATTGCAGATAGCTTGGGAGCAGTGGATGAAGACATTGAAGAGGAAAAGCTGGTAAGACAAATACTTACAGGTTTGAGAGGAGATGAGAAGTGGAAGCCTTTTATATTGTCCATAGAGTTGTCACTTGATCACTTTACTCCTGACCTTAATCAATTGCTAGGACATATGCTAACCTTTGAGCAGGATCTTAAAGGAGACAATGATAGAAGTACAAGTCAAGTTATGTACTCCAAGGACAAGAAAAAGAATGGCAAGGGAAAGCAATCGAATGATGATGAAGGGAATTCAAATCAAGCTAACTTCACAAAAGGGAAGACAAATTTCAGAGGTAAAGGAAGAGGAGGTAAGAACAAAGATAATGCTAAAGCTTGTTGGATTTGTGGCAGAACAAATCATTTGGCAAATGATTGTTGGTATAACAATCAAAATGGAGGATACAACAATCAGAATTATAATCAAAGAGGTAGAGGAGGCAGAAACCAAAGAGGCAACTTCAGAGGAAGAGGTGGTAGGACATCATATGGTAGAGGAGGTGGAAGAAACTTCCAATCTCAGTCCTACAACAATAATTATTACAATTATGCATCAGATCAGAAGGATGACATGACTCTTATCTTGAATGCAACTCATGAATCAATGGGAGAAGATCAAAGAGTGTTTTATATTGACTCAGGGTGTAGCAACCATCTGAGTGGGAATTTATCTTTGATGACTGATATGGAAGCTAAGGTGAATGGACATACAGTTCAAACAGGTGATAATACCAAACATAAAGTGGAGAGCATTGGATCAGTGAAGACAAAGAGTGGAAGTACACTTCTGAGCAAGGTACTTTATGTTCCTACTATTCCTAAAAATTTGATAAGTGTAGGGCAAATTGTGGAGAAAGGATATGAAGTAAGATTCACAAATGATGGTGTCTATGTACAAGATCCAAATCAGGGATATAGAACCATAATTGCAGGTAAAAAGGAAGGAAGATTGTTTACTCTCAGGGTCCAAGGTAATGTGGGACATGCATTATTTACCTATGGAGGTCAAAAGGTGTCTGAATTAGACCTATGGCATAAAAGGCTAGGTCATTTCAATGAGAGAGCTATAAAAGAGATGTCAAAGAATCAGGTGGTGCTTGGATTGCCAAATATTGAAGGGCAACATATGGTGTACAAGTGTGAAGCTTGTCAATTAGGTAAAGCACATAAGAGTTCTTATAACAAATCAGGGTACAAGTATTCAAGTATGCTTGAATTGGTTCATACAGATGTATGGGGTCCCTCAAGGGACTATAGCATAAATGGATCCAGATATTATGTGTTGTTTGTTGATGATGCAACCAGGTGGATTACTTTGTATGTAATCAAGGATAAATCAGAAGTTTTCAAGACATTCAAACATTTTCATGTCTATGCAGAAAGGATCACAGGACAAAAGCTAAGGAGGTTAAGATCAGATGGAGGGGGAGAGTATTTCTCAAAAGAGTTTGATGATTATTTGTGGAATGCAGGTATCAAAAGAGAAGTGACTTGCAGGTACTCCCCTCAACAAAATGGAGTAGCAGAAAGGAGGAATAGAACTCTTGTAGAGTTTGCAAGAGCCATGATGAAGGAAAAGAATTGTCCAAATTACTTATGGGCAGAAGCCATTAACACTGCAACATACCTTGTGAATAGGTTGCCTTGCAAAGCTTTGGATGGAGGAACCCCTTATGAAGCATGGTGGGGTAAGAAGCCTAGTCTTGATCATTGTAAAGTATTTGGATGTATTGCATATGCTTATGTTCCTTCACAATTAAGACATAAGCTAGAACCAAAAGCAGAGAAGTATGTGTTTATTGGATATGATGATAGACAGATGGGTTACAGGTTGTGGAGTCCATCCACAAAGCAATTTCTTGTTACTAAAGATGTGACATTTGATGAGCAAAATATGTGGTATACAGGATCACCAAATGAGTATACAGGTGTTGAAGAAATTCAGAGAAAAGGAAAGGCAAAGGTAAAAATATGTGAAGAAATTGTTGATGAAATTGACTCTAGATGTAGAGTGCAGGATCATGTAGAAGAAGGGCCAAGATTTGATCCAGAATCAAATGAGGCTGAAACTTCAAGAAGTGCAGAAATCAGAAGATCTACAAGGGAAAGGAAAGAACCTATAAGGTATAGTTATGATACATCTTTCCTAACAACAAAAGATTATGCATACATTGTAAAGACAGAAGAAGATCCAATCACTTATGAAGAAGCCAAAGGTAAACAGAATTGGGGAAAGGCAATGCAGGAAGAGTATGATGCTCTACTTGAAAATGAAACTTGGGAACTAGTACCAAGACCAAAGAATCAGAAGGTCATTGGATGTAAGTGGGTATATAAAACAAAGAGGTTTGCAGATGGTAAGGTGTCTAGATACAAGGCTAGACTTGTGGTCAAAGGTTATGCCCAAACTTATGGGGTAGATTATGATGAAACTTTTAGTCCTGTTGCTAAGATGTCTACAATTAGAACATTGATTGCTATTGCTGCTTGTAAGGGATGGAAATTATCACAATTGGATGTGAAAAATGCATTTCTAAATGGATACATTGCAGATGAAGTATATATGGAGCAACCAGAAGGCTTCATGGAATCAATTGGATCAGATTATGTGTGTAAGATCAAGAAAGCTTTATATGGATTGAAGCAAGCCCCAAGAGCTTGGAATTACAGATTGGTCAAGTTCTTGAATGAATGTGGATTTCAAGCATCCAAGGCAGATAGTAGCTTGCTAGTGAAGGCAAGTGAAAATGGATACATTTATATGTGCATTTATGTTGATGATATTATTGTTACAGGAACAGATGCTCAAGGAATCAATGAACTCAAGAAGCAAATAGAGAAGGAGTTTAAGATAAGTGACTTGGGAAACTTATCTTATTTTCTAGGAATGCAGATTGTGTATACTCAACATGGAGTATATGTTTCACAAGAGAGATATTTGAAGAATCTTCTAGTTAAGTTTAACATGGAAGATTGCAAGACCTCAACCACACCATTGGAGGTAAATCATAAATTAAGCAGGTATGGAGGCGAAGAATTCAATGACATGAAGAAATATCAGAGTTTAGTAGGTAGTCTAATCTATGCTACCTTGACAAGGCCAGATTTATCATATGCAGTAGGTGTGTTGTCACAATTCATGCATTGTCCAAAGAAGACTCATTGGATTGCAGCCCAAAGGGTACTCAGATATATCAAAGGAACCTTAAGTGAAGGTTTGTATTATGGTTTCACTTCTGACACAAGAATCAAAGTATTTAGTGATGCAGATTGGGCAGGTGACTCAGATGATAGAAGGTCTACTCATGGATATCTATGTTATGTTGGAGACAAGTTAGTGTCTTGGTGTTCAAAGAAGCAACATACAGTTGCTTTATCATCCATAGAAGCTGAGTATAAGGGAATGGTAGAAGCTGCAAAGGAAGTGATATGGTTGAAGACCTTGATGAAAAGTTTTGAGATTGATCATAGTACTCCAATAATTTTTGGAGACAATATGAGTTCTTTGTATTTGGCAGCTAACCCTGTTTTTCATGCCAGGACTAAGCATATAGAGATTCAGTATCATTTCTTGAGGGAAAAGGTACTAGATAAAGAGATTGAAGTGATGTATACTCCAACAAAAGAACAAGTGGCAGATATGATGACAAAGAGTCTGGATGGACCTAAATTACAAAAGTTCAAAGACATGGCAAGTATAAAGAAGACAGAGAAAACCTCAATTGATGATTGAGGGGGAGCTGTTGGTGCAGACCAATCACCAATTGAAGGCTTGGAAGATCAAATGATGAAAGAAGAATCAATTCCTAGAGTGTGGAAGAAGATTACATTCAGAGAACAAGAGAAGTGTACACATATGTACATTAGTATAGTCATAGATGACTTAGATCTTTTGCCTAGTAAGAATCATGTACAAATTATCTATAAATATCTTGAGAAAAGTCGGGGAATGTATGAGAGCATATGTGACATGAGTTAGAAATCAAGAATGAGGGAGATAGAAGTCATGAGATAGAGAAAAATATTTGTGTGTTAGCTCTCATCACTCAGTTGTAAATTCTCTGAGTAAATGAAAATTTTTGCACCCGATATTTCTGCGTGTTCTCCTTCTACAGTAGATCAATTGTGAAATGCTTTTGTACAAGTCTAAGTTGAGAGTTTCTTGACCTCTGTGCAAAGTTTTAGCTTCCAATTGTAATCAGGCTGAGTGAATTAAGTGTAGGAACATTCATATGTGAAGTGTGTTCACTGGTTCCTAAAACAGGCGCAGATTTTGAAGTTAATGTTTTGATCATTTCTCCTAGCACAGTTTAAAGTTTTGCATGAGTGATAGCTTAATCTTTAAGTTGGAAGATAAGCTACTTATGTCCAGAAGCATTTTGTAAAACGGGTTCTATTCAAGGAGAACCAAGTCTTAAAAGTTACAGGTGTAAAGTCGACTGTTTTGGATGACAGTTTCTGACATAGGTAACTTGAGAAGTTGATTTCTCAAGCTATACTTAATCTTTTGAAGAGATTCAACTTGGAGTAGATGCGCAAGCTCTAGCATATGATTCGTACAAAGTTTCATAAAAAACTTTACATGTTTTATAAGTCAATGTGAGGAAATAGTGCAGCAGACTTTTCTGTGTTTCATCTTCTTCACAGATTTGTTAATCTTTTGACAGTTAGCAATTGATCCTCTAAACTAGTGGAGTATTTGACTTATTCTTGGTATAGAGGTGCTCTAATCACAAGAATAAGTTGTTCTCTTGGAGATTAATATTCTCCATCATAGCAGAGCTACCTAGGCCAAGGAATGTCAAGGAAGTACAAGCTTTCATGGGACATTGTGGTTACTACCGCCGGTTCATTCACATGTACGCTGTCATTGCAAAGCCCATGTACGGACTGCTGACTAACTTTGAGTGGACTGATGAATGTGAGAATTCCTTCCAGGAACTGAAACGAAGATTATGTTCAGCACCAATCTTAACCACACCAGATTGGAACAAGCCTTTCCATGTTCATGTGGATGCATCCAATTATGCTATTGGATGTGTACTCGCACAACCTACTGGTGAAGGTAATATGGATCTTCCAATTGCCTATGCCAGTAGACAATTGAATGCAGCTGAACGAAATTATACCACTACAGAGAGAGAAGGCTTAGGCATGGTATATGCAGTCAAGAAATTTAGACACTATTTGCTTGCAAATAAGTTTAAATTTTTTACTGATCACCAAGCACTGTTATATCTCGTGAACAAGCCATGCAATACAGGAAGATTAGTAAGATGGTTTCTCTTACTAATGGAATATGATTTTGAGGTAGTGGTGAGAAAAGGGAGGACTCATTTGAGAGCAGATCATCTCTCTAGGCTCACCTCTGGAGAAGCCCCACAAGGAGTATCAGATGATCTTCCTGATGCTTACTTGTTTAATTTGGAAGTTGTACCACAGTGGGCTAAGCCATTGGTGCCAGTATTGACATACGGGCCTAACCACCCAATAATAGCCACACAGGATAGAGAGGTCGTAAAAGCCCAAAAGTATCATATCATGGCAGGGAGTATGTACAAGCACACAAATCAAGGGATTTTGGCTTGTTGCGTAGAAGAGGACGAGTATGCAAAATGGTTGCAATTAGCACATGTAGGTGCATTAGAGCAACACTACTCAAAGCAACGAACCTTATAGACACTAAGGAGACTAGGAGTACATTGGCCGACTATGGAAGCTGATGTTCAAAAGTTGTGCAAGGAATGCCCAATGTGCTGCACTAAACCACCTGTGGAACACGCCACTCTTTATCAAGTGTCCATAGTGCCAGATTGGAGTGAACCACTAGTATCCTTCCTGAGGACGAAAACATTCCTTCCAGACATGACTCTCGCTAGAAAAAGGAGTTTAGAACAAGAAGCCCAGGATTACTCACTCATTGGTGATAATCTATACAAGCGTGGTAAAGATGGTTACCTAAGACTATGTGTCCATGAGAGTGAGTATCTCAAGATCTTGGACACTGCTCACCAAGGTGTAGCAGGAGGACACTTTGGACCAGATCGGGTGATCAAGGCAATACTATTTGCAGGCTTCTGGTGGCCTACCCTTCACATGGACGCACATACCTATGTGAAACGGTGTGATGTCTGTCAGCGAACCCAGTATCCTATACGTAAAGATGAGATGCCACTGAAACCTATGATGGGTGGACGTGCATTCTCTAAGTGGGGAATAGACTTCGTAGGTCCTATTAATCCCCCAGCTAAGGGTTCCCATGCAGAATACATCATTGTTGCGACAGACTATCTAACAAAGTGGGTAGAGGTAAAAGCCACAACGAAAAACGACGCTCAAACAACGGCTAAGTTTTTATTCGAGAATGTGTTCACTAGATACGGGCTACCTATAGAGCTAGTTAGTGATAGAGGCACTCACTTCTTAAACGAAGTGATTGAAAATCTACTCCAAGAATTCTTGGTAATACATAAGAAGTCTGCCCCCTATCACCCTCAAGCAAATGGCCACGCTGAGAGCACCAACAAGATCTTGTGCAATGTACTGACGAAATTAGTGAACACTAAACGCTCTGATTGGGACAAACAGCTACACCATGCTGTTTGGGCATACCGAGTCGCCTACAAAATGGTACTCCATGTTGGGGCTTCACTCACTAATTAAGCATGGATATATGAAGATGTATGAAGACATATGATGGAGGAAGAAGAAGTGAAGTAAAGACTTACAGGAAATCAAGCCTAAGTGAAGGGACAATTTCACTATTGTAAATTAGTGCAAAATTAGATTCTAGATTTTCATTTGATCTTCAGAACTTACGAGTTCAAGTCTAGAAGGATGTAAACCATAGGTATATAAGTTAATTTGAGTCAAAAATATGTAGGAGAGAACTCAATTTTGTAATCTGAGTGAGTAGAGAAAAGTCGTGTAATTTCTGAGAGAGATGGTGAGAGAAAACTTCTGAGTCTGAGAGAGTTTTCCATGGCTGTGAGCAAAATTAGGCCAAGCCATTTTGTACACATCTTCTCTGATAATTAACACATGTTTGTGTAGAAGGATTGAGTCAAATTCTTCTTATACATTGAGTTCTAAGTCATTTTATATGACTATGTAAGGTAGTTGACAGTTACGACTTTTCTGGCGCACATTTGACTGATCTTCTGAAGGTCAGATCTCAAAGCATACTGTAAAGTTTTTGGTAAGTGATAGCTCATTTTAAAGCTACTATCCTCAACTACTTTTGGTCAAAAGATCTTTAAGAAACGGGATGCATACTCAGAGAAATCAGCTTAAGAGTGAAGGTATGTCAAATCGATGAAGTCAAATTCCAGTTTTCAGACATAGTGGAAAGATTGGAGCAAAATCAGAAGATTTTGAAGTTATTACTTGAAAATCTTGCTTGTTATATGTTACTTAACATTAGCAAGAACTTCTTCTAGCAAGTAATCAAAATATTTGGCAAAGATTAAGCTAATACAGGTCTGATTGAAGGATTGAAGAAAAGGTGCAAATTTCTGTAAAGTGAAATTTTGGTTTTCACTAAATTCAGAGATGGAGATTCACAATGTGAGTATTGCTAAGCTAATGGTGGTTATGGAGGTCTTCTAATACTACATTAGTTTGGTTCTTGTGGTGTTTTACACACCAACAAGTGGTATCAGAGCAGATAAGGTCCTCGAGAGTAAAGGAAAAGCAGATACAAAAAGATTTGAAGAGTTCTTTATCAAAGAAGGTGGTAGCTGAGGTGTTCAACAAACAAAAGTCATCAGAAGATTATTTCGAAGTTACTTCCAAGGGTAAAGGTCTACAAAAGGTATCATTCTTTATCTTTATACTTACAGGTTGAAGCAGAAGCAAGAATACCATGGCAGATCATGTGTCCATTGACAAATTGGACAGAGATAACTATCCTGCTTGGGTAATGAGGATGGAAGCCTTACTTATGAGTAAGGATCTAATGGTATATGTGACAGGTGAAGAAGAGAAGCCTAAATTTGAAGATGAAAGTCATCCAAGGAAAGAAGAGCTAGAAGCTTTGAAGCTATGGCAGAAGAGAGATGCAAGTGCAAGAGCTTATATATATAACACTATTACAGATCATTTGTTGCCACATATCAGAGGTTTAGAAACAGCTGAAGATATTTGGAATGCTTTGGAAGATCACTTCCAAAACACTACTAAAGCTAGGAAAGCTAGCTTATGGTCAGAGTTCACCACATTCAAGAAAAAAAAAAATCAGAGCATTAGTGATTATGTCACTAAGATGAAGGACTTGGCAGATAGCCTTGGATCTATTGATGAGGATATTGAAGATCATAGGTTGATAGCACAATTACTTGCAGGGTTAAGAGGTGATGAGAGATGGAAGCCTTTTGTTCTTTCAACAGAACTCTCATTAAAACATTATGTGCCAGAACTAAATCAATTACTTGGATTGATGCTCACATTTGAGCAAGATTTGAAGTCAGATGGAGACAAAGGTCAAAGTTCTGCAATGTATGTAAAGAACAAAAAGAAAGGAGATAAAGGCAAAGCAAAGGATGAAGAAGAATCAACAACTCAAGCAAACTATGCAAGAGGAAGAGGTTTTGGCAGAAGTAAAGGTCGAGGAAATGGAAGAGGTAGAGGTAATCAAAACAATAACAAGAAGACATGTTGGATTTGTGGATTGAGCAATCATCTAGCATATGATTGTTGGCACAATCAACAAGGAGCAAGCCAAAATCAGAACAACAATGGCAGAGGAAGAGGTGGAAGGTTTCAGAATCAATTTCAAAGAGGAAGACAGAATTCAAGAGGAAGTTATGGAAGAGGTGGTGGAAGAAATTGGAATCAGAACCAATCTTACAACACCACATATTACAATTATGCAAATGATACACAGAATGACAACCATACAACATTGATGATGAATTCAATAAGTTCATCAGAGAAGGAGGATCTCAAGGTATTTTATATTGACTCTGGTTGTTCAAATCATTTGTCAGGTAATATAGAATTATTGTCAGAATTGGAGGAAGGCAATTCAAGTCATACAGTACAAACAGGTGACAATACAAGACATAATGTGCATTCAATTGGAAAAGTGAAGTGCAGGAGTGGAGCTGATTTATTAACAAATGTTTTGTATGTTCCAACAATACCAAAGAATCTGATTAGTGTTGGACAAATAGTGGAAAAAGGTTTCCAAGTCAGATTTACAAATGAAGGGGTATTTGTTGAAGATCCAGAGGATGCATACAAACCCATTGTTTGTGGTAAGAAGGAAGGTAGACTTTTTACTCTCAAAGTACAAGGAAATGTTGGTCAAGCCCTAATCACACATGGTGATGAAGTAATTACAGAGTTAGATCTTTGGCATAAGAGATTGGGACATTTCAATGAAAGAGGAATCAAAACTATGGTGGAGAACCAATCTGTACTTGGACTACCAAATGTGAAGAATCAACATATGATATACAAGTGTGAAGCTTGTCAGATAGGAAAAGCTCATAGACTACCATTTCAGAAGAAAGGTTTCAAGCATGATGGTTTACTTGAACTCATACATACAGATGTATGGGGACCAACAAAAGAAGGTTCAATACATGGATCTAGGTATTATGTTTTGTTTATTGATGATGCTACAAGGTGGATAACCATTTATGTTCTAAAGGAAAGATCAGAAGTGTTTGGAGCCTTCAAACATTTTCATGCTTATGCAGAAAGAGTTACAGGTCACAAACTCAAGAGGCTAAGGTCTGATGGAGGGGGAGAATACTTCTCTCAAGAGTTTAATGACTATCTTTGGAATGCAGGTATAAAGAGAGAGATAACTTGCAGGTATACACCTCAACATAATGGGGTGGCAGAAAGGAGAAATAGAATATTGGTTGAATTTGCAAGAGCAATGTTAAAGGAAAAGAATTAACCTAATTATCTTTGGGCTGAGGCTGTAAATACAGCTACATACCTTGTGAATAGGCTACCATGTGGAGCTTTGAATGGTATGACCCCTTATGAAGCTTGGTGGGGTAAGAAACCAACACTTGATCATTGTAAAGTGTTTGGGTCAATTGCCTATGCTTATGTGCCATCACAACTCAGACATAAGCTTGAACCAAAGGCAGAAAAATATGTGTTTATTGGATATGATGAAAAGCAAATGGGTTATAGGCTATGGAGTCCTTTAACTAAACATTTTATTGTTTCCAGAGATGTGATTTTTGATGAACAGAAGAGTTGGTATGCAGATAAAGATTGTGATCTTGAAACATTTGAAGAAGAGATAAGAAGGAATGCAAAAGGTAAGTCACATATGCAGATAGATGGAGATGAAGAACATATGCAAGCAAGCACATCAAGAGTTGGATCATATAGAAGGAATGAAGATGGACCAATATTTGATGAAGAATTACATCCAGATATACATGAAGATTGTGAGCCAAGAAGGTCAACCAGAATGAGGAAGCAACCTACAAGGTATTCATATGACACTTCTTACTTGACTCAGAAAAATTGTGCTTACATGGTTAAGGAAGATGAAGAACCTCAAAGCTATGATGAAGCAAAGGGTAAGAGACAATGGGAAGTAGCAATGAAGGAAGAGTTTGATGCACTTGAAGAGAACAAAACTTGGGAACTTGTTCCAAAGCCTAATGGTAAGAAAATAATTGGAAATAAATGGGTTTATAAAGTTAAGAAGCATGCAGATGGAACTATAGCCAGATACAAAGCCAGATTGGTGGTTAAAGGCTATGCTCAAACTTTTGGCATAGATTATGATGAGACATTCAGTCCTGTGGCAAAGATGTCAACCATAAGGACAATCATTGCCATTGCAGCATCAAAAGGATGGACATTGAGTCAATTGGATATTAAGAATGCATTTTTGAATGGATATATATCAGATGAGGTTTACATGGAGCAACCTCAAGGGTTTGCAGATCATAAGTTTCCAAATTATGTTTGCAGGTTGAGAAGAGCTCTTTATGGATTGAAACAAGCTCCAAGAGCTTGGAATTATAGACTTGTAAAGTATCTTAATGATCTTGGATATCAAAGTTCAAAGGCAGATGCAAGTTTACTTATCAAAAGAACAGATGAAGGTATGATCTACATTTGTATATATGTAGATGACATTATAATCACAGGTACATCAAATGAAGGAATCAAGGAGGTGAAGAAGCTACTTGAGAAGGAATTCAAGATAAGTGATCTAGGGAAATTGTCATATTTTCTTGGAATGGAAATTACTTATGCAAAACATGGCATCTATGTATCACAAGAAAGGTATCTCTTGAATCTTCTAAAGAAGTTTAACATGGAGAATTGCAGAGAGGCATCAACACCACTAGAGGTCAATCATAAACGCAGTAGATATGATGGTACAGAGTTCAAAGACATGAGGAAGTATCAATCTTTAGTGGGAAGTTTAATTTATGCTACACTAACAAGGCCTGATCTTAGTTATGCAGTTGGTGTCCTTTCTCAATTCATGCATTGTCCAAAGGATCCACATTGGATTGCAGGTCAAAGAGTCCTTAGATATATCAAAGGGACTTTGAAAGAAGGATTGTATTATCCTTTTACATCAAATATAAGATTGAGAGCCTATAGTGATTCAGATTGGGCAGGAGGTCAAGATGACAGAAGATCTACCCATGGCTATATGATATACATTGGAGATAAACTTGTGAGTTGGTGTTCAAAGAAACAACACACAGTGGCCTTATCATCAACAGAAGCTGAATACAAAGGACTTGTGGAAGCAGCAAAGGAAGTCATATGGATGCAGACATTATTCAAAAGCTTAGGAATTGATCAAGGTATACCCATCATTCATGGAGATAACATGAGCTCATTATATCTTGCAGCAAATCCTGTATTTCATGCAAGGACAAAGCACATAGAGATACAGTATCATTTTCTCAGAGAAAAGGTAATAGAGAAAGAGATTGAAGTGGTGTACACTTCTACAAAAGATCAGATTGCAGATATTATGACAAAAAGCTTGGATGGAGTGAAGACAAGTAGGTTCAAGGAGATGGCAGGAATAAAAGAGAAAGAGACTATGTGAAGAAGTCAAATTATGCTAATTAGTGATTGAGGGGGAGCTGTTGGGGCTTCACTCACTAATTATGCATGGATATATGAAGATGTATGAAGACATATGATGGAGGAAGAAGAAGTGAAGTAAAGACTTACAGGAAATCAAGCCTAAGTGAAGGGACAATTTCACTATTGTAAATTAGTGCAAAATTAGATTCTAGATTTTCATTTGATCTTCAGAACTTACGAGTTCAAGTCTAGAAGGATGTAAACCATAGGTATATAAGTTAATTTGAGTCAAAAATATGTAGGAGAGAACTCAATTTTGTAATCTGAGTGAGTAGAGAAAAGTCGTGTAATTTCTGAGAGAGATGGTGAGAGAAAACTGCTGAGTCTGAGAGAGTTTTCCATGGCTGTGAGCAAAATTAGACCAAGGCATTTTGTACACATCTTCTCTGATAATTAACACATGTTTGTGTAGAAGGATTGAGTCAAATTCTTCTTATACATTGAGTTCTAAGTCATTTTATATGACTATGTAAGGTAGTTGACAGTTACGACTTTTCTGGCGCACATTTGACTGATCTTCTGAAGGTCAGATCTCGAAGCATACTGTAAAGTTTTTGGTAAGTGATAGCTCATTTTAAAGCTACTATCCTCAACTACTTTTGGTCAAAAGATCTTTAAGAAACGGGACGCATACTCAGAGAAATCAGCTTAAGAGTGAAGGTATCTCAAATCGATGAAGTCAAATTCCAGTTTTCAGACATAGTGGAAAGATTGGAGCAAAATCAGAAGATTTTGAAGTTATTACTTGAAAATCTTGCTTGTTATATGTTACTTAACATTAGCAAGAACTTCTTCTAGCAAGTAATCAAAATATTTGGCAAAGATTAAGCTAATACAGGTCTGATTGAAGGATTGAAGAAAAGGTGCAAATTTCTGTAAAGTGAAATTTTGGTTTTCACTAAATTCAGAGATGGAGATTCACAATGTGAGTATTGCTAAGCTAATGGTGGTTATGGAGGTCTTCTAATACTACATTAGTTTGGTTCTTGTGGTGTTTTACACACCAACACTCCAAGCCACCCCCTTTCAGATGGTATTTGGCCAAAACGCGGTGCTACCCTTGGACTTCTTGATACCTACATTGAAGGTAGCACAAGAGCACGAATGGACGGGTCATGAACTCTCCTCTAGACTTTTTGACCTTGAACGATTAGGAGAAACAAGACTGAGGGCAGCTGCAGGGATATATGCAGCTAAGAAGAGACAGAAAGCATACTTTGATGCCCATGTGAAGGATAAGGGCTTGAAAGCAAGAGATCTAGTTTTAGTCTACACATTGAAACAACATGCAAGGAAGCTAGAAAAGAGAGGCTACGAACCTATGATCATCAATAGGATCTCCACGAGTGGAGCAGTACAACTAGCCACTTTAGAGGGTGATGTTCTCCCAAACTATATTAGCGGATGCAGAGTTAAGTTGTATCAGGAACCCCTCACGGAGGAAATGCTAAGTCGACTCAATACTGCTAAGCAACGTAAAGAAGAGGAAAAACGAATTCGAGAAGAAGCTCAAGCGGAAGCCCTAGAGCGCATAAGGAGAATGAAATTAAGAAGACAAGGTAGAGAGCACCCTAGGCAAGATGCATATGCAGATCAAGGATATGACGTAGCTATGTGTGAAGTTTCAGGTGTTAGCTCACATAGGATAACTGATCGACGTCCTTTCATAACCTTAGATATAGGACAAGGAAAGAGTGCAAGGACTGTAAGAGCCTTGATTGAATCAGGCGCAGCCACTAGTGCTGTTAAATCGTCTTACTGTCAAGAGTTGCAGTTAACTGTCAATCCTGTGGAAGCATATCTCATAGGATTGGGAGGCGTGGAAACCCCTTGCATGGGCGAGGTGGAACTTCCCCTCTATATTCATGATGAGGCAATGACAGTTAAAGCGCTAGTATGCCAAGACGAGGACCTCACGGAACCCCTTGTCCTGGGTCAAGACTGGATTTATGACCAAGCAGTCAACTTAAACCTAAGAAGTGGACTTCTTCAGGTATGGGTGAATCAGACTAGAATTACAATGGAGTTAAATAATGGAGCACTCAAGGAACTAGGAAAGGCACAGACTCCTGGTCCCTCCAGGGGTGCACATGAAGCTGACCATGTTGTTCTTGTCCAAGGCTATGTGATGCAGAAGAATGAAGATCTCAAAAAAGGAGTCAGAACCACAACGGAACTCCCTTCTTTTCCAAAGGCCAGAGGGAGGCAGCAACCCAAGGTGGATCAAAGGCAGAAGAAGCAGAGTACTACCTATGTCGGAGATCAAAAGTACTTCCGCAGCAAAATGTCTCAGCTAGTGAAACAAGTGTGGGTGCGGAAAGGAGAACACCCGGTTGCACTCAAGCCAACCACACGGGCAAAGCCTCTTATTAGTAACCAACAACACGACACCAATAAGAAGTCTTTCAGAAGTTCTTCTGCTAACGTGAAGTCTATTTGGGTACCCAAGAAGTCAATGAAGGCTGGCCCACAATCAAGACAAATTTGGGTGCCTAAGGCTTGTTTGCGGGCTCAAATAGCTACACCAAGGCCCATGAGCACGAATATAATCACTTGTAAATGGGTCCCTAAAAGGCCTCATTTTCAAGCCGACACACCTAGAAAGCTCTCGAGAGTCTCTACGAAACCAAGAGCAAAACCCATCCACTGCATTTGGCAGCCTAAGACTTGTAACAAACCCCCGGACCCCATTTGTGAATCCATGACAACCTACTAACCACCTCACTATCACACTATATCATTCCTCTTAGCTCTTAGGTCTTCCGAACTCCTAACCACACACACACTCGCACCGAGCACTTACTAACCCATTATTCGCTCCCGACCCTCATGTTAATGTTGTAATGGGAACAACAACGGTTCTCTCTTGTCCTGTACAATGTTAACACATGTTTGTATATTCTCACAGAGACAGGCAGCAAGAAGTAACATGGCCGATACGGTAGGAACCAGCTCCCAGGCAGGCACCAGCCCCCAAGTTGTGGACATTGAAAGCCTTCCGGTCGAGGAGGAATTAAAGGAACGACCAGCGGCATTAAGGGCATTACATGACATACCGATTCAGAATCCTCCACAGGGTCACACAATGCCGGTGGGCAAAACCTCACACTGGTTCAGTGATGTTGCGGGACCTCTGGGTGAAGGCACATACATGTGGGAGTCCGAGGTAGAATTCAATGGACGTTGGGGCAGAAACCACTTCTTTACCAGGGAGTTTGAAAAGCTACAGAATAACGAAGGACTGAAGCCGATATGGAAGAAGGCTGGGCTCTATGATTATTTCAAGTTCCAACTACCAAAGCCCGATTTTCTAAGGTGCTCATACTTGATTAGCACCCTCACTCCAAGCAAAGACAAAAAAGGATATAGCTCCTTTGTACTCCCATCACTCACAAGGGGCAATGAGCTGAAGCGTTTCCGCTTGACTATCAACTTGGTAAGAGAAGCTCTCGACATGAAAGGTATGCACATTCCTACAGAGAAAGAGACCATGGTCCCCGATAATATGAAGAACAGGAATCTGACGAAGTTAAAGGACATGGTCACGATGACACCTACGATCGCCATTCATTTACGCATGGTCATGCAACATTTCGCATTCCCCGCACAGGAAAGGTTCACAATGCCTCCCAAAAAGATCTGGTTTAGCCTCTACTTAGCGGATGCTTTGGATTTGACAATCAATATGCCCCACTGGATTATCGACCAAATTCATTTGGCTCATCAAAGGTGGTATAAGAAACAAAAATCTGTACTGTATGGATGTTGTGCGCTTACAAGAATTGTGTATAGATGTCTCGCATATGATGTACCGGTGCAAAGGGCTCTCATTTGGACCAGAGCACAGGATTTTCAACGCAGACTGTCAGCCGTAGGGCCTCCCTCAAAGAAGATGAGAGGCACCGTCCAGATGCCTTGTGCACAAGCCCGCGGTGCAACCCTAACACTTGAAACAACTCCAAGGCTTCCCAGACGAGTACAACCATTTACTATCAGGTTACCCAGGCACAGCACAGATGGCCCTAACCTTGTGTTTCCACCAATACCTACTGATCTGGAATTTCCTCACGGATTCACTTTGGAAGATCTAACGGATGAAGAAGTTGCCAGAATCATTGAAGCTGTTAATGCGGAAGTCGAAGCAGAGCAGGGTAGTGGACAACACACGGCTACAGAACAACCCCAGCCAAGACAACCAAAAGTGGTGGAATTGGAGAATGAAGAAGAAGAAGGCCCAGAAGATGAACAGGAAGGATTTTCTGATGAGGAGGCGCATGACTATGAGCAAGAAGTTATACAGGAGCTAGAGGGTGCCCCAGCATATACAAAGGAGTTGAAAAAGCTCTACGATACCATCAACAGGGTCCAACAACAACATAAGTTATCCCTTGCAGCAAGAAAGGCTATCATGCACCAAATCCTTGAGGAGGAAGGAGTCGATGAACAGTATCGTGCCACACTGGATATGATCTCTGATGCCTTAGGAGTATCTGAGGCAGTGCGGACGGCCCTGGCACAATCACGCAGAACGGAAAGGAGATACGGAAGACGTCCCCCACGAGCAGGGAAACAAATGAATGTATTAGGATCAGGACCACAAGGCACCCCCACAACCACGGGCACTGCACACACCGCTCACGACACCGAGGAAGCCCATACATCAAGTGCACCTCCATCACCTCCCTTACCACCTTCGCCCCCACACCCGCCACATTCACCTCCCCTTACCAATGTAACAACCACCGTTACCGCCTCCGAGTCCACCGTCATGACTGAAGCACAAACCGCCAATCAACCCACACACCCTCTCAACACCTCCCGTGTATACAACCCCACTACCACTGTAATCCTAACGGCAGCTACTGACATCCCCATTCCCCCACTCACACTTTCGGGTAGTTCACATTCACAACTGCACGCAACACTATACACATTCACCACAATCACTGCACCCACAATTCCACTATTCACAATCACTCCCACTACTGCTTCCACCACGGATTTTATGGACATATCACCCTCCACTGCACCTCTCCCTCCCCCCATACGGCCACAATCTCCCATTCCCCCACCACCCACTTCACCACTTTCCAGCACCGCATTCACACTTCCCTTCCCCTTTCCCTTCCCTTCTGCATTTAACACCCTTCCTGCATCCACCCCCATTAATAATGTATTTAATAACATGTATCAGTGCATGTCTCAGTTACAACAACACTATCAGCACCTCGATGCTCAGCATACAAGTTTATTCAGGAGTCATGAAGCATTACAAGGAAGATTTATTGACCTAGAGCAAGAGAAGAAACAATTACAACAGCAGTTTAGCGCATTGCAAGCACAACATGAGCAATTAGTGGCAAATCCACCGCAGCCAGATGCCAAAGAAAGACAACAAATGGATGATCTGCTACACTCCCAAATCACAGAGAACCTCAAGCTCCACCGCAACATGGCTCTATTACGGAAGCATATGTCTGCAGCCCTGGAAGAAAATAGACGGTTTAGACACAAAACGAAGAGAACTTGGAATTAGCCATGGACGGTTCCCCACAAGAAATTGACCCGGAGAGATTTAAGGCCATTCCCTCGGACAATATGCAAATCATATTGGAAACCCATGCTGATCTCCTCGAAGCCCATGCAGCCTTAGAAAAGGAAAGAGACGAACTACTAAGGCAATTGGCAGCTCAACCAACACCACCCAAAGAAGTCCCAACCACAGCTGACACAACTGGCGAAGTAGCAGCGCTCAAAGCACAACTCGAAGAATTACAAAAGAAAGTGCTTGTGTATGAACGCCAACCTTCCCCCTTGGTAGAACCAGAACCTGAAGACCTAGTACCAATCGAAGTAGAGGAAACCTTTGAGGACCCGTACATTCCAATGCCAGCACCTGGAGGCAAGCAAACAGATGAGGGCATGGACACCCTTGAAATAGAGGCTCCGGAATGGATGCAGAAATTGGAAAAAGTGGCCACAACTCATGATGATAGGGTGGCAGTCCAGATAGCATCGATGTCACGCTTAGAAGAGGTGGTCATAAAATCGGACTATTTTAGGAACCTCTCTCATCACAGGTGGATCGGCACCTCCGACAACTTGTATGTTCCATTTTGTGTCTTAATGGCGGATTATAATGCTGAAATCAAGCATCACACTTCAAGGGAACCAACCTCTGCCACACAGTTTGCACCTGATGACATCCCAGAAAGTGCCAAGCAAGGAAATATTCGCCAACCGACTTGGAGAATTCGGCTGCTTGAAACCTACCCGGAAATGAATCGCACATGGAACAACATGCCCCTGTATATCAAGTACAATCCCTGCTACTGTCCTGTTTTCCGAAGAAGGTCATGGCCGGAATACACAAAGATGGCGCTGACAACCAAAGGCTGCGAGAAGTGGCTCAACTATGTCTACTTAGCACCACCTAAAGGTCAACCTACCGTAGGGTATATGATATCGACAATTCGGCATCGGGGTGTTAGGTTCAAAAACGTACCAGATGTCATGACACAGATGTGTCTTAAAATTTTTGAACTCATGATAGTAACCTTCCGGACCTTCAAGAATGTTAAGGAACCTCACCTCTCTGCGCTCGGATTCAATGAAGGCAATCAGGATCTTGTTTATGACATGAGCACAATGCCCTCTATTAATGTTGTTTATGCATGGCATGCCCGCATCAAATACCTACCGGCCTGCTTCAAACAGACATTTGAAGAGATGTTTGTCACAGGGTTCTGGGAATATCACTCAGAGATCTTCATTCCCAGGCCCTCACATTTATTACAATTGTTTGCAGTGGAACAAGCTCTCCATTCAGACAAGTTACGTATGCCACATCCAGAGGTTCTCGGGCCGGTAGATTGGGATGCTCTACTCACAGACTTGGCCAAAGGATTGAGGATTGCCGAACATCACTTAGCGCAAGATGTCGTTGAGTATTAGATCCAAAAACCCACACAACAAGGGTCTGTCAGGGACGACAGACGCGAGAGAGGGGGGGGTGTTAGCAGCAGACAAGGAACTGAAGGACTAACGAGGCATGGCAGTCAGAGAAGAGAGTCAGAAGCGAGAGAAGGCACAAGCAGACAAGGGAGTCAACGACGATCTGGCAAGTAGGCCAATAATTTTCTTCATGAAGAAGCAAGTACGAGCATTCACGCAGATCTAGCACTAAGGCAACCTTTAATTTTTCAACACCTAAGACAAGGAACTGAAGGACTAACGAGGCATGGCAGTCAGAGAAGAGAGTCAGAAGGGAGAGAAGGCACAAGCAGACAAGGGAGTCAACGACGATCTGGCAAGTAGGCCAATAATTTTCTTCATGAAGAAGCAAGTACGAGCATTCACGCAGATCTAGCACTAAGGCAACCTTTAATTTTTCAACACCCTTACACCAATTAAAAGTGATTCTCATCACTAACAACCCCTGTAAATACCATTTCATATTTTTGTAGCTCCATTTTGTGCAAGCCAAGGAGTCCTTGAGCTTGAGGAGCCTTAGAAGTACCTACATATCAATTTTCGTATTTTTTAGACTCCGTTTAAGCCCTCAAATTGGCCCTGGAACCTAATTTTTAACTAGGCCGAACACTAGGTCTGGACAGGGCCAAAGCTAGTCAAAAACTATAAAAGGAGCTAGAGAGCTCATTTTTGGGTTAGATTGTAATTGAAACGAACTTGTAAAAGCTTTTTGAAAGTAATCTAAGAACTCCATTGCTTCTCACTCTTTGTCTCGCCGTGTGTGCGCGTGTGTGTGTATGTGTGTGCATGCTTGTGTGCTTCTCACTCACGCACTTGTGCCTCCACTTGCTCGAGGTCTTCATACCATCCTCACGTCTTCCCGGATTGACATTAAAGGAGGTGCTACTCATCACTGAGCTACACTCCTACAAAAGATCAGATTGCAGATATTCTGACAAAAATCTTAGATGGAGTAAAGACAAGCAGATTCAAAGAAATGGCAGGTTGTTGAAGCTCAAGGTCAAGGACAAAGCATAGAAGCGCATCAAGGAAGTGGACACACAAGAAGAAGGAGCAAGTAGGGAGCTCCAAGAAGCACCTGTCAAATTTTCAGAAGAAATCCCTACAAAAATAGTGATTTTCATCACTAAAAACCATTGTAAATACCATTTCTCATTTTTATAACTCCATTTTGTTCAAGCCGAGGAGTCCTCGAGCTTGAGGAGTATTAGAACTACCATCCTACCAATTTTCATAATTTTTAGACTCCGTTTGAGCCCCCAAATAAGCCCTGGAACCTATTTTTTAACTAGGCCGGACACTAGGTCTGGACAGGGCCAAAAACCACTCAAAAACTATAAAAAGGGCTGGAGAGCTCATTTTTGGGGTTGGCTTGTTGTAGATTTCAGTTTTGTAAGAGAGCTCTTTGGTAATCGAAGCTTTCCATTGTTCCACTCTTCGCTCTTACCTTGTGCGCGTGTGTGTGTATGTGTGTGCATTCTTGTGTGCTTTCACTCACGCACTTGTGCCATCACTTGCTCGCGGTCTTCATACCGGTCCTCACGTCTCCACGGATTGACATTTATGAGGTGTATCTCCTCACGTTGGTACTCACCATTGTGCTAGAGTGACACCAAATTTGGCGCCGTTGCCGGGGAGAGAGCTTGGAGGACGAGCGTGTGACGGTAAGACGTAGAGTAGCGACGTTGGAAGGTAAAAAAATTATCATTTTCAGTTCAGTTTTTGAATTTTCCTTCTTCTTCATCTTCACCATCATCACCATCTCCACCCACCTTCATATTCTCAGTTTTTCTCCATTTTTTAGAGTACATTCATCTTGTTTTTACTTGTGGTTGTGAGCAAGAAGCTTAGAGAGGGTACAGAACAGAGGCGCTGAAGAATCAATACTAAAATAACTGAATTAGCAAAACCTGCGCCAAGTATCGTGAGGGAGACTATCGAGTATCGTGAGACCTGCGCCAGCGATCGTGAGTGAGTTGCAGGGCAAGCTGGGGTTGAACAGTACAAGGGGAAGTGACAAAGAGATTATAGGAGTTACCAAGGTGAGCAAACCCCCCTTTTTGATCAAAATTCTCAGTAAATCAATTGCTAGAGTGAAACGATCTGTGCGAAGTATCGTTTGGCACTGTCAGGGATTGGGAAGTGTGTCTTGAGTGATACAGAGATCGTGGAGAGGGTAGGAGACCTTGTAAAACCTCTGTGTGTGATTAAACTTAAAAAATCTTGTAAAAATCTTGGCAAAGGGTCAAGTATCGTTTTGCTCCCGCGGTCGAGTATCGCGATACTTCACAAGTATCGTTTTGCTCCTGTGGTTGAGTATCGCGATATTTCCCAGAGATCGTTGATCGTTTCGGTCAAAGATCGTTTGCCAGCGATCGTTCTCCAGCAATCGTTTATCAAAGATCGTCTATCGTTTGATTCAACGATCGCGATACCTGACAAGTATCGTGTATCGTTTCGAGTCAGCGATCGTTTTGTCAGCGATACTCAGCCAGCGATCGTTTTGTCAAAGATCGTCTAGTCAGCGATTGTTCCTCAGATATCGTTGGGTTTAGCGATCGTTTCGTGAGACATCGTGTATCGTTTGGAGCCAAGTATCGAGTATCGTTTCAGAATCAGAGATCGTCTGGTCCAAAGATCGTTTGGGGAAGTATCGTGTATCGTCTGGATTCAGGTATCGTGTATCGTGTTGGTCCAAGTATCGTGTATCGCGTCTCAGAGATCGCGATACTTGTCAGCGATCGAGTATCGTTTTGAGCTAAGTATCGAGTATCGTTTTGTCAAAGATCATTTTGCCCAGCGATCGTTTGCTCAGATATCGTTTTGTCCAGTGATCGCTTTGTGAGAGATCGTGTATCGTTTGGCTTGGAGGTCGTGTATCGTTTGGGGCTAGAGATCGTGTATCGTTTAGGGGAAGTATCAAGTATCGTTTTCCTTGAAATATCGTATATCGTCTGTTCAAAGATCAAGTATCGTGTATCGAGTTCCTCAAGTAACAAGTATCGTGTCCTATAAATGTCATATATCGCTTGATTTGAAGCATCTTCTGAGAGACCCTGTTTCCCTGTTTTAACCCCCAAAACCCTGAACTGGCATAACTTTCTCATACGAAATCCGTTCGGAGTGATCTTGGGTTTGTTGGAAAGCTCGTGAGGAGTACAACAAAAACATCAACTGGTTATGTTAATATTAATACCAGGATTATTAGATAGGGTATTTTGAAGTTGACCCTCAGGGAAACTAGAAAATCAAGGTGTTCCAAAGGATTTTGAGCAATATAAGAGAACTTTGGGACTAGAAGCCAAGGCTTATGAACCTGAGATCTGGCAGACACTTAGGCAAGGATAGACAAAGCATGAGGTCATCTGAGGCTAGTGTCAACCATACAGCCAAGTCTTGGGCTCAACAGCTTAGTGGTTATCCTTACACACGAAGTTCAGAAACCAGTGACTCTGAAATGTCTTTTGGCATGGAAAGACCCACACGCAGCTCAGGCCTTGCCTATTTACAGACACCAGAAGGTCCCTATAAGACCCAATTGGAGTATATCAGGACCAATCAATTAGGTGCTCGCATCTATGAGGATGGTCTAAGACGATCAGTGGTTCAACTCAAAAATCCTGACCAACTCTTTGGACTTGAACACCCAGTGGTCAAGCTTGAAGAGGGTGCTTACATTGATAAGGAAGGAACCATGTATGTGGTTACCAACTTACCAGATAGGACAGATGAGTTTGGAAATATCATTCCTGAGAATGAGATAGGAGACCTAGAGCAAGGAGACCTAGGAGGAGAACCCAAGACCCCTAGAGGTAAGTCAGTCTTAACCAGAGTGCTCACTCCAGAATGGATTCCTCAAGATAATAAAAGCATAGAACTATTCGTGAATAGAGAAACGGAGGAAGCCTTTTGGAGATTTAGGCCGGATCAACCCAGCCCAGTAGTCACCATCTATGAATTCAAGGACCCAGAGACACCAGGGAAAGCTGTCTATCTAGATCACACATCTCAGAAATTATTCTTAGTATCAGATCATGACAGACATGCTTACACTTGGAAAGGTGAAGCAATTTTCCCTCCACCAAGATCTAACGTTTCCCAGGGCCTCCAAGGAGCCGGATCATCCAAGGCTCATGAAACCCAGAGAGAAAGAACTAGAGAGAGACCGGAGATAAGCTTTGCAGACACTATAGGCAGAGACAGATCAGGATATGGAACGGAAAGACTTGATAGGGAGAGACATAGAGTGCATAGGCATCAAAGAGACGATCATGATTTCCCATTGCCTAGACCACGAGAACACTCAAGAACCCTTAGACCCTCTCAAGTGGTTAAGACAATGAAGAACTACTTTGATGGATTTGGAGATCCTTATGATCATGTAGCGGAGTTCAAACAAGTGCTAAGAGCTGAACAGGTTGAGGACTTATTCACTCAGTTCGAGGCATTTGGTTTGACTCTCAAGGGTACTGCCTTAGCTTGGTTCCAACCTCTAAACAGTCGCAACTACAGAGAGATAGGTCAGCTGCTAGAAGAATTCATTGTGGAATTTTCCAAAAGCGGTATCAGGCATAACACATCATCATTGATCCACAGCTTCAAGCAGACACCACAAGAAACAGTGCGACTTGCAGGAAGAAGGTTTAGACAGTACTTGGAAAGATGCCCTGTACCAGAATTACCCACATCAGCCAAACAGGTGGCACTGTTTTTAGATGGCCTATTGAGCACAAAATTAAGGTCGTATGTATACCTGAAAGATCCTAGATCCATAGAAGAGTGTATACGGATGTGCATTGACATAGAAGACAACTTAGGTGAGGAGTTAGGACTATCCAAACTCTATAAGGACTCTGATAGTTCTACAAGTCATACCTCTAGAGCCTCCACCGAGATAGATGAGATAGCTGAGCAAGTGGCCAAAAAGCTAGGAGTTCAAAATAGACAAATGCCAAGGGTCACTTCAGTGAAAAGATGTTATACATGTGGAGGAGATCACATGGCTAATGTTTGTCCAATGATGACTCAACCCCAAGGAAACCCTAATGCTCTATATTGCACCATTGAGAGAAAATACACAAATCATACGGCCCAAGATTGTCCCTATAACAGACAGGCTGTTAGACAAAATTATCAGCAACCTTACCAGCAGGTTAGGTATCAGAATCAGTACCAACAGCCATATTATAGGCCACCACAATATCAACCTCAATACCAGCAGCAATATCAGGCACCATATAGGCCACAACCAGTCCTAGGAAACCAACCGCCAGCTCCTGCCAATGTGATCCCAGTTAAATATACGATGGCAGAGGAGAACCCTAATAGAGCATTGGTGCCACTAACCCCATTGATACCAGAAAATGATTTTCACGCTCATGGTTCAGACTACGTCCATGAAGATAGTCCACATGCTTACTATATAGAGTCACCTGAGCAAAGTGAGATTTCTCAGTGCCAATATGAGACACCACCTATGGAACAAAATTGGGAGCCAGAATACTCCAATGTCATGTATACGAATCCAAATCTTAGGCCCCAATTGAGACAAGTAAGACCACAAGCCCCTAGAGGGCCATGCTTTAGATGTCAGGGCGATCATTTCATTCGTGAATGTCCCCACCAACCGGCTCTGGGACTAGGACAAAACATCACAATACAAGGCTTTTGTCCTGAGTGCGGCAAGGAACATCTTCCTAGAGAGTGTCCTAGGAATCCCTCTAGTGCACCCAAGGTCACACCCATCAACGTGGTAGGCTTAGTGGCAGATTCAAGTTCAAGTAGCAATAATGTGGCTCCTGTACAGGTAGTTACTAGGGCACAGGCTGCACAACAAGCAAAACCATCTGAGCAATCGGAGTCAAGTGAGGCAGGAGAACCTAGTAAGAGGAAACCAAGAACATGGAAGGATACCAGAGAGAAGGCTAATCGCAAGTGGAACAAAAAGTTATCCGAGCTAGAAGAAAGCCTAAGGGATACCAAAACAAAAATAGAAGACATTGCATCTCAAAGCCCCTCGCATGCCGAAGCTCCATCCACTTCGCCTCATTCCACCCCACCACCCATTGTAAATAACCCACAACCAGGGTCTGTTCTTGCAGATCCAACCCCAGAAGGCTTGGACATGATGTTCAAGGCCTACCAGGCTCGTCTTCAAGAAGGGCCAACAGCTGCAAACCTAGACAAGAGTTACCCTAGAGCAGACTTAGAGATTGAACGGATGAAAATGTGCATGAAAATGGTAGAACAAGCTCAAGCTATACTTGAGACTAGTCAAAAGTTCAATCAGACAAACTCTGTCAAACCGGATTTGCATTTCCAAGGCTTACTAGAAAGATTAGAGCAGTTGGTAAACAAACCACAAGTTTCTTTACCTCCACAGGCTCAACCAGTTATTGGAAGAGGAAGCTCACCACCAATGGGAGCTTATGTTCCTAATTCTACGGATGCTGGAATACCTCCTTCAATTCAACAGTACTCTCAAGAGTTCTTGCGGGAAATACAGGAAGAAAAATGGGCCAAGGAGAAGGGTAACTTCCCTCCTATTCCTGAGATTGATGATCTTCATGATCAATTTCCCCAAGACATTCCGTCTATCTATGGAGACCAAGCAGAGCAACAAGAAGACGAAAGATTAGATTTTGAATCTAATTCTTTACAAGAGTTGCCTCATTTCACAGGCCCATGGGAATCTGAATCTATCCAGATCAGAGCTCCCACAATATTGGTGAGAAATGAAGACTCAGTGATTCCAAGAAACACTGATGTGGTTAAGAACACTAAGGTTCAATGTCATCTCACTGTAGAAGAGCTGCTCAAAGCAAAACCTGAGCTCTGGAATCATGTGAAGGATCAGGTTCCAGAACTTGAATCCAAAATGCCAAAAGTAGGCTCTAAGCAAAAAGTTCCAGAGATACCTCTCGACAAGATAGGAGACATGAGCGAAGGTGAAGAAGGTAACACTTATCTTCCGATCACCTATCAAGGTTACACAACCAAAGCAATTGTCGATTCGGGTGCTGGTGTTGCTATTGCGACCACTTCCTTGTGGAAGCGATGGGGCAAACCCACATTAAGACCAACTAGAATGAAGCTTCAAATGGCTGATGGTCATTTTGAAAGACCTCTAGGATTGCTTGAAGGGATAACTTTAACCACTTGTGGTGTAGAGTTTGAACATACATTTGCTATATGTGACTTTGAGAAAAATAATGTCTACGAGATGATCCTAGGAAGACCCTTCCTACGACAGTTGCAAATAGTACAGGATTGGGGGACCAACTCCTTGTACTTACATCACTTAGGGGTCACCACCAAGGTCAATCTGAAGGATTACACCTTCAGAGATGTACCACCCCTACAGTGGAACCCTATCCACAAAGCGAAAGAAGATTCTATCTCCGTGCATTCTGGAAGTTCACCTGATCCATCATGGCTGCATGAAGATACTCACTTGTGGATGTGCAAGGTCGCAGAGGAAGAGGAAAAGCGCCTAAAAGCGAGAGAAGAAGGAACTCCCCCAGGAGATAGACCAATAAAAGACCCAGCCTATACACCGATGATATTTCCAGATGAGGAATTTGAGCCTCATGGTTGGGCAGAAATCTTAGCTACCATGGACATTGCAGTCAATGAAGAACAATGGACACCTCATTGTGATGAGGAGGGTTATGATATCTCAGTGTTCATGTGTCAGCCCCTGTTGGAAGAGTGTGATCCTAGTGAGTTCATAGAAGAAGAAGAGAATGACGATGATCTAGAATCCATTGTGATGGATGCTTACTTTGACTCAGAGGAACACTATTTAGAAGACATAGGAGTGCTAACCCAAAAAGAAGCAGAACCCCTCACGAGTGTTAAAACAATAAATTCAAAGGAAGGAAGTGAAGGAGGTCAAAAGAAAAAGAAAAGAAAAGCTGTGAAACAAGAAGAGGAAGAATCATTGTTTGAAGTACCAGAAAATTTCAAGAAATATGAAGTGGAAGACCGAAAAATTTTGGTACGGATGCCTAAGAGAGAGGCCATTATAGGAGAAGCATATGACAATAAAGAAAAGACCAAAAAAGTTGTAGTGACCATTGAAGGGAACGAAGAACGATGTACGTACATAGGAGAGGACCTAAGTGCAAAAGAAGAAGCAGAGCTTGTAGCTCTATTAAGGGAATATAGGGATGTGTTCGCATGGCACTATAGAGACTTGAAAGGGGTAGATCCAAAGATTTGCTCTCATACTATTCCGATGACCGCTGATGCCAAGCCCACCAAACAAAAGCCCTACACATATAATGACAATTATGCAGCCAAAATAAAGGAGGAAATTGACAGGTTGATTGAAGCTGGATTCATTTATGAGATTGAGCACACTGAATGGGTGTCCCCCATTGTGGTGGTGCCCAAGAAGAATGGGAAATTGCGAGTGTGCATTAACCTTAAAAAAGTTAATGCCGCTACGATCAGAGATAGTTATCCACTTCCAATCACCGAACATCTATTGGAGCGTGTTGCAGGCAAGGAAGTTTATAGCTTCCTTGATGGATTTTCAGGTTACAACCAAGTAGCCATTGCCCCCGAAGATCAACACAAAACGGCCTTTGCCACAGAATGGGGAATCTTTGCATTTCGCGTGATGCCATTTGGGCTCACCAATGCACCTGCAACATTCCAAAGGCTCATGTGTCATGTCTTCAAAGAGTTCCTACGAAAGAGCTTAGAAGTATATGTGGATGATTTATGTGCGCATTCCCAACAGAGAAGTTACCACATCCCTGAGCTCAGACAAATCTTCAACAAGTGTAGAGATTATCGAGTTTGTCTGAACCCAGAGAAGTGTGTGTTCATGGTACGACAAGGTAAAATCTTAGGTCACATTGTTTCTAAGAATGGAATTTCAACAGATGAAGACAAGGTAAGAGCGATAGCAGAGTTGCCAAGACCAAGAAATGTTAAAGAGGTACAGGCCTTTATGGGCCATTGTGGATATTACCGTAGGTTTATCCACATGTATGCCATCATAGCTAAACCTCTTTACGGGTTGCTAACAAATTTTGAGTGGAACGAGGAATGCGAGAATTCCTTCAACGAGCTGAAAAGACGTTTGTGCACAGCACCAATATTGACTACTCCGGATTGGAGCAAACCCTTTCATGTCCATGTAGACGCCTCCAATCATGCAATAGGATGTGTGCTAGCACAACCCACAGGTGAAGGAAACCTAGATTTGCCGATAGCATATGCTAGTAGGCAATTAAATGCAGCTGAACGAAATTATACCACAACGGAGAGAGAAGGCTTAGGTATGGTATATGCCGTGAAGAAGTTTAGACACTATCTATTGGCCAATAAGTTCAAGTTTTTCACTGATCATCAAGCTTTACTATATTTGGTCAATAAACCTTGCAATACAGGCCGCTTAGTAAGATGGTTCCTCTTACTAATGGAATACGACTTTGAAGTTGTTGTTAGGAAAGGTAGAACCCATCTTAGGGCAGACCATCTTTCTCGCATCACTTCGGGAGAGCCACCGCTAGGAGTGTCTGATGAATTGCCCGATGCTTATCTGTTCAATTTGGAAGTTGTTCCTAAATGGGCAAATAAGTTGGTGCCAGTCCTAACCTTCGGACCTGCAAATAAAAATGTGAAAACAAGCAAAGAAGAAATTGTGAAATCACAAAAGTATCAAATATTGGCCGGAAGTATGTATAAACAAGATACTGAGGGCGTATTAGCTTGTTGTGTGGAGGACGACGAACATACTAGTTGGATGCAACAAGCCCATGAGGGACTGCTAGGAAATCACTACTCTAAACAACGAACATTGCAGAATCTAAAACGTTTAGGAGTGTATTGGCCTAGCATGGACAAAGAAATACAGGAGTGGATCCAGAATTGTCCAGTGTGCCAGAAGAGACCCCCAGTGGAGTATGCCACTCTTTATCATGTGTCATTAATCCCAGATTGGAGTGCTCCATTGGTTGCGTTCATGAGATCGGGAACATTACCCAATCAGGCTAGTCTTGCAAGAAAACGGAGTATGGAGCAAGAGGCTCAAGACTATGCCTTAGTAGGAGACAACCTATATCGAAGAGGCAAGGATGGTTACCTAACTTAGACTGTGCGTTCATGAATCAGACTATTTGAAAGTCTTAGAAACTGCACACAGCGGTGCTGCAGGTGGACACTTTGGGCCTGACAGAGTAATTAAGACCATTTTATTCTCAGGACTTTGGTGGCCCACTCTTCATATGGACGCACATACTTATGTGAAGAAATGTGACACATGCCAACGTGCCCAATATCCGATAAGAAAAGACGAGATGCCTTTAAGGCCAATGATGGGAGGACGTGCATTTTCAAAGTGGGGCATCGACTTTGTAGGTCCCATCAACCCCCCAGCTAGAAACTCCCACGCAGAATACATTATTGTAGCCACAGATTACCTCACAAAGTGGGTGGAAGTAAAAGCCACGACAAAGAATGATGCTCAAACGATGGCTAAGTTCTTATTCGAAAATGTGTTCACTAGATATGGGTTACCAATAGAGTTGGTTAGTGATAGAGGTACACACTTCTTGAATGAGGTCATTGAACATCTCCTTCAAGAATTCATGGTGATACACAAGAAGTCTGCCCCCTATCACCCACAAGCTAACGGACAAGCCGAGAGTACGAATAAGATCCTATGCAACGTATTAACAAAACTGGTAAATAATAAACGCTCTGATTGGGACAAACAACTTCATCATGCTGTTTGGGCATACCGAGTTGCCTACAAAACGGTACTCAATGCTACCCCATTTCAGATGGTCTTTGGACAGAATGTTGTGCTACCATTAGACTTCCTAATCCCTGCCTTGAAAGTAGCACAAGAGCATGAGTGGAATGGACATGAGTTGTCTTCCAGGATCTTTGATCTAGAACGCTTAGGTGAGATGAGGCTACGGGCAGCAGCAGGCATTTATGCTGCAAAGAAAAGGCAAAAGGCATACTTTGATGCCCACGTAAAGAATAAAGGGCTGAAGGAAGGAGATCTAGTGCTCGTTTATACGCTAAAGCAACATGCCCGCAAATTGGAGAAACGAGGATATGGACCCATGATCATTAATAGACTCTCCACTAGCGGTGCAGTTCAATTGGCCACTTTAGAAGGTGATATCCTACCAAACTATATTAGTGGATGCCGAGTCAAGTTATATCAAGAACCTCTTACAGAGGAAATGCTCATGAGACTCAACACTGCTAAAAAGAGAAAAGAAGAGGAGTTAAGGGTTAGAGAAGAAGCACAAGCAGAGGCTAGAGAGCGCATCAGAAGAAATAAGCTACGGCGGCTAGGCCTAGATGTCAACACAAAAGCTCCAAAATATCACATGGACATGTGCCAAAAATCGGGCATAACTACTTCTCAAATAATTGATCGACGTCCCTTTGTGACTGTAGAGGTAGGACAAGGAAAGAGTGTAAAGACTGTGAGAGCATTAGTTGATTCAGGTGCAGCAACTAGTGCAGTTCGACTTTCTTACTGCCAAGATCTGCAATTGGACATCAAGCCCATAGAAGCCTATCTCATAGGATTAGGAGGCGTGGAAACTCCCTGTTTGGGCGAAGTGGAACTTCCCATCTACCTTCAAGATGTTCCAATAAAAGTCAAGATGCTAGTGTGTCATGATGAGGACCTCACAGAGCCACTTGTCTTGGGTCAAGATTGGATTTACGACCATGCTGTCAACTTGAACCTAAGAAGTCAACTTCTTCAAGTGTGGGTATATAATCAATGCATTACATTAGAATTGGAGAATCGCATGCCCACTGACACTGACACCACACACTCTCTTTGTTCCTCTAAGGCTAATCTTCTCGAACAAGATGTTGTAGTTGTCAAAAGCTCTATGATCCAGACGGATGCAATCACTGAAGGACAATCGCAAAGGAAAGATGAACCTTCTTCTTCTTTTTCAAAGAGTAAAGCATCCACGTTAGTCCAACCTCAGAAGCAAACCAAACAGTGCAAGATAACCAGTCTATCAAATAGACAAAGAGCTTTCAAGAAGGAAGAAGTTATGGGCATGAAGCAGATTTGGGTAAAGAAAGGAGTACAACCATCGATGTTGCCTCAACGATTCCCACCCAACCAGATCAACCATGAAAACAGAAGGACCAACCACCTACGACAGGCTCAAGCACGAAGAATCCAACAAATTTGGGTACCGAAGCTATCAAGGAAGGTCGACCACCATCCGGTACAAATTTGGGTGCCTAAAAAATTAGCTACAGCTCAACAAGGGCGATTACAGATGTGGGTACCCACGAAGCTCTTACACGTGCAAAGGCCTATACTCCCCACCATGCAAAAGGTCTCAACAAAGAAGCCAAGGAAAGCAAAGGGTAAGAACAAAACACAAAGAACAAACGAAGATAAACTCAACCCTTCTGCAAAAGTAAGCAGGCAATCATCAAGGACATGGGTTTGGAAGCCAAAAGCACAAGCAACATCCACAGAACCAAGGGGGCAACCACACTGGATACCTAAGTTGGGACAGCATCCAAAGAAGAACTGGCCTGGGGTGATCTCTACAGGGCCAAATACTATTCGGAAATGGGTTCCCATTAGGAGGATCACATCATTTCGAGATCCAATCGACACCTCCAAACTAAGAATGCATCAACTATGCGAGTAACATCAAAAGCCTCGACGTGCAGCAACCATGTGCCTTTGGCATAACCTTGTCTTTTGCACCATTCAGGTCATGCATCTCCAAAGTATGCATCAATATAGGGCCACCTTACATGGCCGTGCATAGACACAATTGAGAAATCCCAGGCACATGAGACACAATTTTCACATGCAAAATATGTTATGGATACTAACCTCTTTCTTCTTGTTTAATGCCATCGTGTTCCAAAAAAAAAAAAAAAAAAAAAAAAAAAAAGAGAGACTATGTGCTTGAAATGCTCATCAGCGAACTTCCAGCAAGGACATCCCTCAACAAAAAGGACAAGCTGACGGTCAAATACCATGAGGGAACCACAACACGAAGAGATGAAGATCAACGAACCCTTCACCATGGTAAGACGTGCATGCTTCAACAACACCTGATAGATTAGGAAACCTCTTCGCCAGCATACCCTTGAGCACTTAGCTCAAGACCCAATCTCTTGCACCATACTTCTTGCCATGCACTTTCCAAGTACGCATATGTAGGGCCACATTACAAGGCCATGCACAAGGCACATATTTCGTTCAACCCATGCACTAACGCACTTACCCACCATTCGTTATGGGTTACAAGTACTTGGCATGAAAACTATGAAAAGCCATCTTGGGAAGAACCAGCCGACATCAAGATGGCTACAACAAAAAAAGGACGCCATCCACCACCGAGAGTTGCTCACAATCAACATTGACCACCTCCTTTGAGCAGCTAGCAGTTTTGGGAAACTCACAAATGCACCATCCAGATGGCATACAAGGCAGAAGTACGTACAAAGGGACTACAAACTGCAAGAGATAACAGTGGACAAGTGAAGAACCAGACAAACGACCAGGATACATTGGGAAGAGGGACTGCCCCTGTTGGACGCAAAGGACGCTACCTCCCAAGGTACTACATGGAACGACCACTACAACCAGGGTCTGTCAGGGACGACAGACTCAAGAGGGGGGGGAGTGTTGAAGCTCAAGGTCAAGGACAAAGCATGGAAGCGCATCAAGGAAGTGGACACACAAGAAGAAGGAGCAAGTAGGGAGCTCCAAGAAGCACCTGTCAAATTTTCAGAAGAAATCCCTACAAAAATAGTGATTTTCATCACTAAAAACCATTGTAAATACCATTTCTCATTTTTATAACTCCATTTTGTTCAAGCCGAGGAGTCCTCGAGCTTGAGGAGTATTAGAACTACCATCCTACCAATTTTCATAATTTTTAGACTCCGTTTGAGCCCCCAAATAAGCCCTGGAACCTATTTTTTAACTAGGCCGGACACTAGGTCTGGACAGGGCCAAAAACCACTCAAAAACTATAAAAAGGGCTGGAGAGCTCATTTTTGGGGTTGGCTTGTTGTAGATTTCAGTTTTGTAAGAGAGCTCTTTGGTAATCGAAGCTTTCCATTGTTCCACTCTTCGCTCTTACCTTGTGCGCGTGTGTGTGTATGTGTGTGCATTCTTGTGTGCTTTCACTCACGCACTTGTGCCATCACTTGCTCGCGGTCTTCATACCGGTCCTCACGTCTCCACGGATTGACATTTATGAGGTGTATCTCCTCACGTTGGTACTCACCATTGTGCTAGAGTGACACAGGTATAAAAGAAAAGAAGGATATATGAAGACCGGAAGATGCAAATTAGTGATTGAGGGGGAGTTGTTGGAGATTCACTCACTAATTATGCATAACGACATAAAGACGAAGGAAAGCAGAAACAAAGTGTTCAGAAAACCAAAGCCTTAGTGAAGGGACAAATTCACGACTGTAATATACATCGTACAAACTTTCAGAATTAGTTTTTGAATCTAGGATCTAAATGTATATAAGAGAGAGAGAGTGAAAATATATGTGTATGAGAGTAGAAGATGCCAGAGATCGCGTATGTAGAGATGAATAACAAAACCTGAAATGTCGGGTATTCATCTGAGAGAGATGGTAAGGAATAACTACTCAGAGTAGGAGAGTTTTCCATAGCTATGAGCAAAGTGAGGCAAAACTATTTTTGTGTACATCTTCTCTAATAGAAAACACATGTTCATGTGGAAGTTTGAGTGCATTCTTTGTATGTGAAGAAATCTGAGAGATTTCATGTTACTGTGAAAGTTAGTTAATAGTTATAGTTTTCTCAGTAAATATTTTCCGGTACTTCTATGAGTTAAATCTCGAAGTACAGTGTAAAGTTTTTTATGATATATAGCTTATCTTGTAGCTATAAGTCTCTATTATAAGCTGATCAAAGATTTCGGTGAAATGGATATGTACACACAGTACTAAGTTTGACCGAAAGAAGACATCCAGAACTGGTGAAGTTTTTCCTTAAACTTCAGATAGAGTTCATTCAGTGAAGGAAGTTCACATATCACTTCCTTACTTCATGTATACACGTTTGAAGTAACTACAAACAGAATTGCAGTTGATTCCGGTAGTATTCCGGTACAATTACGGTGAGATTCTGATAAAAGTCCGGTGAAGTTCCGGTGGAATTTTGGTGAGTTCAAAACACAGTTTTGGCATAGTTAAGTGACGCAAAGATTGTTTAACTATAAACAAACACAGTAGTGTAAATTCTGAAGTAAATCAGTTCAAAATTGAAGCTTGAAGGAAACGTGAAGCTTTCTGTAAAGTGAATTTTCGGTGTTCACAAAATACAGTTATAAAGTTTTCAGTTTCAGAAAGTTTGCTAAGCTACTGATGATTATAGAGGTGTTCTAACATCACTCTAGCTTAGTTTCTGTGGTGTAAGCGAATTTCGCAATAAGCGCTGCACCAACATAGAAGAAGGTCAAAAAGGCTTTGGATACTGCTTCTGATTCTGTCGTAACTTCTTCTTATCCTTGTCTGCATGGGTGAAATATGTCGGTGGTTTCTGTCCTTTTGGCACCCATATTTGTCTCGTGCCTCTTGCTTTGTGATGCTGATACTACTTTCCTCCTTGTGTCATCTGATATGGTGGTCGGACTGGGTTCCTCCATTGTGGATGACTCCTTTGTGGTTGAGTTTAAGAGGTCGGATTGACACTTTGCTTTGGAAAAGAAGGGAGGTCCAACACTTGCGAAACTTGCCCATTAGGAAGTGCTTCGTTTTGTACTATTTATCTAGGACAGTCCGTAGTAAGTGTGGAAGAATGGGCACTGCAGGGTGTTTTGCCCATGTGGTTGTTGATGCAGTCCACCTGACCTGCAATGGTCCCCATTTTTCTGCTGCTAGAAGACCGAGGGAAAATCTCCTGACCATCTTTTATCAAGCAACGATCCATCGCCAAGCTCTCATGGGTTGACTTTGGAGGGAGCATGCTTAGCCAAGGGATTTGGCCAAATATCTTCCGATCCTCCATCACAAGCATTGCATAGGGTCTAGGGTTACATACCTCAGGCGAAGTGTTGTTAGGGAAGTCAAGTGGTATCACTCATTGCTGATCTAAGGTTCCAATCTACAAGGAGCCTTGTCTAAGCTTTAGGTCCATTGAGTGATCGTATAGCCAATCTTGGCCAAGGATTAGGGGTTCTATTAGGTGGTCGTCATGGCACACTAGTAGCTTCGTTGTCATGGTCACATCGTGTATGAGGATAGGAAGGTCCACCTCACCCATGCAAGGAGTTTCCATGCCTCCTAGCCCTATGAGGTATGCCTCAATCGACCGCATTTCTATTCTTGAGTCCTTATAGTGGGACCATCTAATCGCACTAGTGACATAACCTGAGTCAATTAAAGCCCTGAGCTCTTGGCAAGGGTTGCCGTGCTCTAGCCTGACTGTAATGAATGGTCTCCGATCCACTATGCTAGGATGAGTAATTGACTTTGCTTGACACATGGCCATGGGGTATCTGAGTGTTGTTTCCAGCTGGTTATAATGTTCTCTCCCTAGTCCTTGTCTTCTTAGCTTCATGCGCGTAATGCATTCTATAGCTTCTGCCTGAGCTTCAACACATATTCTATTTTCTTCCTCCTTACGCTTCTTTGCCAACGTGAGTCGTCTAAGCACATCCTCAGTAAGCGGTTCCTGATATAACTTGACTCTATAGCCACTAATGTAATTAGGCATTATGTCTCCATCTAAGGTGGCTAATTGTACTGCTCCACTTGTCGAGAGTCTGTTAATGATCATAGGTCCATAACCTCACTTTTCCAGTTTCCGTGCATGTTGTTTCAGTGTATATGCTAGGAATAAATCTCCTTCTTTTAAGCCTTTATCTTTCACATGCGCATCAAAATATGCTTTCTATCGTTTCTTTGCTATGTATATGCCTGCTACTGCTTTCAGCCTGGTTTCTCCTGATCGTTCCAAGTCCATTATTCAAGCTGATAATTCGTGGCCGGTCCACTGATGTTCTTGTGCAACCTTAAGGGTCGGTATCAAGAAGTCCAAAGGAAGCACAACATTCTGACCAAAAACCATCTGAAAGGGAGTTGCATTGAGTACGATCTTGTAGGCCACTCGATATGCCCAAATAGCATGGTGTAACTGTTTGTCCCAATCTGAACGTTTGTTGTTCACGAGTTTTGTCAGTACATTATTAAAGGATCTTGTTAGTGCTTTCAGCCTGACCATTGGCTTGAGGATGATATGGTGCGGATTTCTTATGAATCACCATAAAATCTTGTAACAAATATTCAATGACTTGGTTTAGAAAGTGAGTTCCTCGATCGCTCACTGACTCTATAGGCAATCCATATCTTGTAAAGACATTTTCAAATAAGAATTTTGCAGACGTGTGTGCATCATTCTTTTTTGTGGCTTTTACCTCTACCCATTTGGTAAGATAATCTGTTGCAACAATAATGTATTCAGCATGTGTACCTTTTGCAGGGGGGTTGATGGGTCCTACAAAGTCTATACCCCACTTAGAAAATGCACGTCCTCCCATCATGGGTTTCAATGGCATTTCATCTCTGCGAGTAGGAAATTGAGTTCTCTGGCATACATCACATCTCTTTACATAGGTATGTGGATCCATGTGAAGAGTGGGCCACCATAATCCTGCAAAGAGGATGGCTTTGATTATCCTTTCGGGTCCAAAATGACCTCCTGCAACACCTTGGTGTGCAGTCTCTAGTACGCTCAAATAATCACTCTCATGAACACATTGTCTTAGGTATCCATCTCGTCCTCATTTGTATAGATTGTCACCGATAAGTGAATAGTCCTGAGCTTCCTGCTCTAGACTTCGTCGTCATGCTAAGGTCATTCCTTGAGGGACTGTTTTCGTCCTCAAGTATGTCACTAAAGGTTCACTCCATTCTGGTGTGAGAGACACGTGATATAATGTAGCATGTTCTAGCGGTGGTCTTTCACAACAAACATAGCATTCTTTACACAACTTGTAGACATCTGCTTCCATAGAAGGCCAATAGACTCCTAGTCTATGCAGAGTCTGCAATGTACGATGTTTCGAGTGATGTTGCTTTAATGCACCTACATGTGCTAATTGCAACCAATTCGCATGTTCTGATTCATCTACACAATAAGCAAGAATCTTTTGATTATCCTGTTTATATATACTTCCTGTTATTATTTGATATCTTTGAGACTTGGTAATCTCTCCTTCCTTGATCTTTATCCTAGGATTCTTGGGTCCATATGTGAGAATGGGGACTATGAGCTTAGCCCATTCTGGTGCTATCTCAAGGTTAAACAAATATGCATCGGGTAATTCACCCGCTATCCCTTGAGGAGCTTCTCCTGAGGTTCGTCTCGAGAGGTGGTCAGCTCTAAGATGTGTCTTTCCTTTCTTGACAACTACTTCAAAATCATACTCCATCAGTAATAGAAACCAACGTATTAATCGTCCCGTGTTACATGGCATATTGACTAAGTACTATAATGCTTGATGATCTGTAAAGAATTTGAACTTATTTGCCAACAAATAATGCCTGAATTTCTTTACTATGTAGATCATTCCTAATCCTTCTCGTTTCATAGTGGTGTAATTTCTTTCTACTGCGTTTAACTGTCTGCTCGCGTAAGCTATGGGGAGATCTATATTACCTTCATTCGTGGGTTGTGCTAACACACATCCTATGGCATAGTTGGATGCATCCACATGTACATGGAATGGCTTACTCCAATCTGGGGTTGTCAATATAGGTGTTGAGCACAAACATTGTTTAAGCTCATTGAATGAATTCTCACATTCATGTGTCCATTCAAACTTGGTTAGAAGAGAGTACAAGGCTTGGCTATGATTGCATACATGTGTATGAATCGTCTGTAATAACCGCAATGTCCCATAAATACTTGTACCTCTTTTATGTTATTTGGCCTAGGTAGATCTGCAATCACCTTTACTTTTTCTTCATCTGTCGAAATTCCATTCTTTGACACAATGTGTCCTACGATTTTGCCTTGTCTAACCATGAAAACGCATTTTTCTAGGTTCAGACAAACTTGATATTCTTGACATTTGTCAAATACTTGTCTTAACTCTGGGATATGTGTCTATCTTATATTCAAATGAGCACATATTTCATCGACATAAACTTCCAAATTCTTGCATAAGAATTCCTTAAAAACATGACACATGAGTCACTGGAAAGTGGTGGGTGCATTTGTTAAGCCAAATGGCATCACAAGAAATGCAAATATGCCCCATTCTGTGGCAAAAGTCATCTTTTGTTGATCTTCTGGAGCAATGGATAATTTATTATAGCCTGAGAAACCATCAAGAAAGCTGTAAACTTCCTTGCCCGCAACTCTTTCCAAGAAGTGTTCTATGATAGGAAGACGATAACTGTCTCTAATCATGGCGGAATTAACTTTTTTAAGGTTAATAGACACACGCAATTTTCCATTCTTCTTGGGCACAACCACAATGGGGGATACCCATTCGGTATGCTCAATTTTGTATATGAATCCTGCTTCTATCAAATGATCTATTTCTTCTTTGATCTTCGCAGTGTAGTTATCATTGTACGTGTACGGTTTCTGTTTCCTAGGTTTTGCATCTGGAGTCATAGGGATTCTAAGAGAACATATATCCGGGTCTACTCCTTTCAAGTCTTTGTAACTCCATGCAAACACATCTCTATATTCGCGCAATAGGACAACTGATTCTTCTTCTTCTTCCGTCGTCAAATCATGCCTATGTAAGTACAATTCTCTTCTTCTCCTTCTATGGCCACTATGATTTTTTTTGTTTTCTTTCGGTTCTCATATACTTCTCCAATGTCAGCTTTTCTGTTAGGCATTCGTACCATGATTAGTCTATCTTCTATTTCATACTTCTTGAAGTTCTCGGGAACCTCAAACAAAGATTCTTCTTCTTCTGACATGGCTTCTTTCTTCTTTCTTTTTTTTCCTTCACATTTGGTGGTCACTTGTGTGGTCATCCTCACATCATTCATAATTTCTCCATGTCTCTGAGGGTGAGTTTCTACTTCGTAGAAGTATTCTTCGTCTGATGCAAAGGGTGGGTCCATAATAATTGACTATAAATCAAAGTCACTTGCGTCCTGGAATGCATCAGTGCTAGGTTCACATTCTTCAATAATCGAATCACACATGATTGGCTCTATCGTGAAAACTAAAATGTCATAGCCATCCTCGTCACAGTGGGGTGAGGTGAAACAACAAAAATAGCTCTACTTTTGATAGTGAGGTGATGGTGAAATGTTTCCAAAAATGTAGAGCTAGTGCAAGAGAAGACAATGCTCAAGAAGGCTAGCTCGATTATTGTCGAGTGATCCAAGATATCTTTAAACTATCCTTCAAGAGGTTTGATTACTTATGTTTGATGTGAAATGGTTCAAAGTAGTAACCTCTGGAAGAAATACAACACTGAGGCGAGATAAGGGTGATTTGCTTCAAGTAGACTCCACAAAGCTATGGACACATGAAAGAGATACATTTCTACTTCTGGAACACTATGGGCAAGTTTTCTTAATGCCAGATTCAAAAGAACTGGAGTGGCTACTTGTTCTCCAAATCTCCCCATGTAAGAAAAAAAAAATTGAGAACATAAACATAGAAGAAATTCCATGTATAGTGGACTCAGACATTCATTCGGTAGTCAAGGAGGAAGAGATCATTATTCGAGATGAAGAGGTCTTTGAAGAAAACGAAATACAAGATGAAGTAAAAAACAATATGTTGTATGAGAACAATGATCAAGAAGAAGCTAGCATACCAAGAGATCTAGAAATCTCTAATGTAGAGATAGATATCCTATGTGCATCAGATCTCCAAGAAGATGCTAGAATAGAGGAATTTTGAAGCAAACACTTGTACATACTTTGTGTTTATTTGTTTTTTGCTATGTTCTTTGTACACTATTATTCCTCTATATTATCATTATTATCGTATGCTAACTATTTGACTTTTTTTGTTGCAGAGCACGATCGGAGAGAGTCCTCTGATCTCTCTGCATTCCATGATAGAGGAGCAGTTCTTAGAGTTTATATCTTAGGTATGTCCCACTTGAATGGTTGTCGCATCATAGTATTGGATCGCTCATGGTAGCACTCCCCCAAACCTCACTCCTGTCGGTCTCACTCCTACCGGCCTCAC
>CM035410.1:187924910-188084910 GCA_020310875.1 Ceratopteris richardii | reverse complement strand
GGATTCTTGTAGTGTAGTAGAGTACATATTTGATGAGAATATATCTTGGTACGAAGACTCATGCAGTAAAATCAAATTTCCTTATGATCTTGAAGAAGATTTTCCAAAGCTTATCAAGGATAACCCTTCTAAAATTGAAGAATAGGATACCTCAGAAGATGATGAAGCAACTCAAATTGGAAAACTCAAAATATGGAAGTCTAAAAGTAAAGCTAAAATGTAGGAACTTGGACAAGAGGCAGAATCACCACATCATGGCCTAAGAAGGTCCATAAGGGAGAAAAGAAAACCAGAGAGGTATGGGTTTGATACTTCTCTAGTTAGTAAACATTCAATCTATCTAGCACAGGACATAAATCAAGAGGAACCCTCAACATTTAAGGAAGCAAAGAAGAAATTAGAGTAGAAGCATGCAATGGAAGAAGAAATTGAAGCTCTTGAGGAAAATAACATGTCGGAATTAGTTCCCAAGTCTTCATCAATGAAAGTGATAGGCTCAAGATGGATCTACAAATTGAAGAAGAACTCAAATGGCTCCATTAACATGTATAAGGCTTGGCTTGTGGCAAAAGGCTTTGCACAAACTCAAGGAATTGATTATGAGGAGACCTTCTCTCGTGTGGCAAAGATGCCAACAATTAGAGTCCTACTTAGTATTGCTTCTTCCAAGAATTGGAAGATACTTCAATTGGATGTAAAAAATGCATTTCTTAATGGATGGATAATAGAAGAGGTGTATATGGCACAACCGCCTGGTTTTGAGAATCAAGTACATCATGATTATGTGTGTAAGCTTAATAAATCTCTATATGGACTCAAACAAGCCCCAAGGGCTTGGAATCATAGGCTTTTTTCATTCTTGCAGGATAAAGGATTTCAACGAAGCAAGGCGGATCCATCACTCTTCATCAAAAAGAGTAATTCTGAAGTCATCTATTTGCATGTGTATGTGGATGATATTATACTTATAGGAAATGATGCCGATGGGATAAAGAAGGTCAAGGAACAGATGCAAGAAGAGTTCAAGATAAGTGACTTGGGTTCACTCACATACTTCCTAGGATTGGAAGTAGTATACAGAGATCATGGTCTATTCCTTACTCAAAGGAAATACCTTAAAGACTTGTTGACAAAGCTCAAGATACAAGATTGCAGGATTGCAGGTACTCCAATGGAGGTTAATCATAAATTGAGCTCACATGAAGGTGAACTCATAGAAGATATCACATGTTATCAAAGTCTTGTGGGTAGTTTGAACTATACTACATTGAGAAGAGTAGATATATGTTATAGCGTGAGTGTGCTAAGCCAATTTATGCATACACCTAGGAAATCTCACATGGATGCTGCCAAGACGATACTAAGATATCTCAAAGGGACCATGAATGAAGGATTACACTACCCTTATGTATCTGATTTAAGTCTAAAGTTGTTCTCTGATGCCGATTGGGATGGTTCCAAGGAAGACACGACAAGCTACTCAAGAAGCAATGTGGATGAAGACACTATTCACATATCTTGGATTGGAGTTGGAGCTCCAAGTATTTTTGGTGACAACATCAGTTCCATTCACTTGACTGCCAATCCAATTTTTCATGCAAGGACTAAACATATTGAAGTACATTACCACTATGTAAGAGAGAAGATTGTGAGGAAGAAAATTCAGCTATCAAATGTGTCAACTCATCAACAATGTGCAGACATTTTAACCAAAGCATTAGATGGCACAAAACTTAGTAAATTCAAAGGTATGATTGGTTTGCAAGTAATCTTGGAAGATTGAAGAACTCAAGCTTACTTGACTTGAGGGGGAGCTGTTGGAACAAGTTCATGGCAAGTCTAAGCAAAGGTTTGAGTCTTCAAATGTCATAAAAACTTATGCTATATTTGAAGCAAGTGCCAAAGCTTTGAAGAGTCACTTATGAACTCACCCTTGTAACTCCTTGAGTATTTACTTGATGTAAAAGTGAAGGAATAAAAAATGGTTGAATCCACTTGATGAGAAGGGAAAGAAAAGCCACCAACGCATGTTTGAGTTAGTTGAGAATCAATCAATAAGAATTTGGAAAACTGGTTTAGGTGAGCAAGATTTAAATTCAAACCTTGGCTCCAAACATGATTATAAAAAGGGGATCAAAAGACTTGCATATTATCTCGAGCCCATGAGATCACTTTAAGTGAGTTTTATTGTGAAGTGAGAGATCATCTCATAGCTCATTCACTTCTTACACATTGAGCAATGTATGGTTGCCAATGACATTGTATTTGTACATGTTTTAATACATATATGATCATTATATTATCATGTTACTTCTCTGTTGGTACTCCATTAGAATAGTGATTTTCTCAGAGCTTGTTCTCAGTTTGTAGTTGATCATTTGCCATGATTTAAAGCATGATAGAATCAGCATACTGTCTATTATAATCCTAGAAAGTTTCATTAGCATTCTTGGGATCATCAGGTATAAGCATATATTTGCTCACTGGTCTAATGACTGTTGCAGCCCGTGAATGTCGGGATGGAGGTGTGACTTGGTAAACTCCTTTCTCTACATGTAGTCCATCATTTTTTATGAAATCACTCATGCTTGTTAGCTTACTGAGTTAATTAGAGTTCCCCAAAAGGAATTAAGACAATTGTTGTTGTGCTAAGAGAACTCTTTAAAATAGTGAACATGTGTAGGAACAAAAATAGCAAGTTTTTTACTCTTGGATCAACTCTTACCTATTTGTTTTGATTCATATTTTTGAGAGTGATCCTCCACGGTACATAGGGTGTCGAATATATCCTTTGGCAAGATAAAAGGGCCCAATACATATCTATGGAGTTCATTTGGCAAGTGTAGTGCAAAGATTTTGTAGCACCACTTCATCTTCATCAAGTGCAAATCCATCCTCACAAATTTGACTTATTTGTCCAAAAATCATCCGGTCCTCCTTCACATTCATTTCATATGGTCTAGGGTTATGTTCCTCAGGGGGTATTGTTAGGGAAGTCAAGCGGTATCACTTGCTGCTAGTCTAAGGACCTAAGCTGCATGGAACATTTTCTAAGATTTAGGTCCACAAAGTGATCTTATAACCAATCTTGGCCCAAGATTAATGGTTGTATGAGATCCTCATCATGGCACACTAGGAGTTTCACAGTCAAGGTTATCTTGTGTATGAGGATATGAAGGTCCACGTAAGCCATGCAAGGGGTTTCCATGCCTCCTAGCCCTATGAGGTATGCCTCAATAGGTCGCATTTCTAGTCCTTAGTCCTTATAGTGGGACCACCTAATCGCACTAGTTGCAACAACTGAATGAATTAAAGCCCTAATCTCATGTTGGGTGTTGCCTTGTCTTAGCATGACTGTAATGAATGGTCTCCTATCCACTATGCTAGGATGAGTAGTTGACTTTGTTTGACACATGGCCATAGGATATCTTGGTGTTTCTTTAGCAGTGCTGGTATCTATCCTTGAGCCTTTAAGATGGTTATAATGTTCTCTCCCTAGTCCTTGTCTTCTTGATTTCATGTGTTTAATGGGTTCTAGAGCTTCTACTTGAGCTGCCTCTTATATTCTCTTTTCTTCCTCCTTGTGCTTCTTTCACAATGTGAGTCATCTAAAGATATCCTCCATAAGAGGTTCCTGATAAAGCTTGACTCCATAGCCACTAATGTAATTAGGAATTATCCCTCTTTCTAGTGTGGTTTATTCTACGCCTCAACTTGTCGAAAGTCAATTAATAATCATCGGTCCATAACCACGTTTGTTTAGCTTCCCTACGTGCTATTTGAGTGTATACATTAGGACTAAGGCACCTTCTTTTAATCATTTATCTTTCACATGAGCATCGAAGTAAGCTTTCTGTCACTTCTTGGCTGCATATATGCCTACTATTGCTTTCAGCTTGGTTTCTTCTAATTGTTCCAAGTCCATTATCCTTGATGATAATTCATGGCCGGTCCACTGATGCTCTTGTGCAACCTTAAGGGTGGGTATCAAAAAATCCAAACCATCTGAAAGGGAGTTGCATTGAGTACGGTCTTGTAGGCCACTCGATATGCCCAAATAATGTGATGTAACTAGTTTTCCTCATTTGAATGTTTGTTGTTTACAAGTTTCGTCAATACATTACAAAGGATTTTATTAGTACTTTCTACCTGACCATTGACCTAAGGATGACATGGTGCAGATTTCTTATGAATCACCATAAAATACTATAACAAATATTCAATAACTTGGTTTAAAGAGTAGGTTCCTCAATTGCTAACCATCTCTATAGGCAGCCCGTACCTCGTAAAGAAATTTCCAAATAAGAATTTTGTAGTTGTGTGCGCATCATTCTTTGTGGTAGCTTAGCCTCTACCCATTTGGTGAGATAGTATGTCCCTACTATGATGTGTTCAACATGAGTACCTTTAGAAGGGGGGTTGATGGGTCCTACAAAATATATACCCCACTTAGAGAATGCATCTCCTCCCATCATGGGTTTTAGTGGCATTTCATCTTTGCGCATACGAAATTGGGTTCTTTGGCACACATCACATCTCTTAACATAGGTATGTGCATCCATGTGAAGAGTGGGCCATGTGAAGAGTGGGCTACCATAATCCTGCAAATAATATGTCTTTGATTACTCTGTGGGGGCCAAAATGACCTCCTCCAACACCTTGGTGTGCAATCTCCAATATGCTCAAATAGTAACTCTCATAAACACACTGTCTCAGGTATCCATCTCTCCCTCACTTGTACAGGTTATTGCCAATAAGTGTGTAGTCTTGAGCTTCCTACTCTAGGCTTCGTTGTCTTACTAAAGTCATTCCTTGAGGAAATGTTTTCGTCCTCAAGTATGTTACCATTGGTTCACTCCATTCTAGTGTAAGAGACACTTGGAATAGTGTGGCATGCTCCATAGGGGGTTTGTCACAACAAACTGGGCATTCTTTACATAGTCTATAGACATCTGCTTCCATAGACGCCCATTACACTCCTATTCTATGCAGAGTCTACAATGTATGGTGTTTCAAATGATGTTGCTTTAATGCACCTACACGTGCTTATTGCAACTAGTTCTTGTATTCTTATTCGTCCACACAAGAAACAAGAATTCTCTGATTATCTTGTTTATATATGCCTGCTACTAGTATCTCATACCTTTGTGACTTGGTGATCTCTCCTTCTCTGATCCTAATCCTAGGATTCTTGGGCCCAAATGTGAGAATAGGGATAATAGTCTTGGCCCATTTGGGTACTATCTCAAGATTAAGCAAGTATGCATCTGGTAACTCATCCACTATTCCTTGAGGGGCTTCTCCGATAGCTAATTGTGAAAGGTTTTCCGCTTCTAAGGTGGGTCTTTCCCTTTCTCGCTACTACTTTGAAATCGTATTCCATTAATAATAGAAACCATCGTATCAATCATCCAATGTTACATGGCTTATTGACTAAGTATGACAATGTGTGATGATCTGTGAAGAACTTGAACTTATTCACCAATAAGTAATGCCTGAATTGTTTTAGTGCATAAATCATTCCTAAACCCTCGTGCTCCATGGTGGTGTACTTTCTTTGTGTTGCATTTAACTATCTACTTGCATGAGCTATGGGAAGACCTATATTGCTTTCATTCATGGGTTGTGTCAACACACACCCTATGGCATAGTTGGATGCATCCAAAAGCACATGGAATGGCTTACCCCAATCTGGTGTAGTTAAGATGGGTGTTGAACAAAAGCATCATTTGAGTTCATTGAATGATTTCTCACATTCATCTGTCCATTCAAACTTGGTCAACAGAGAGTACAGAGACTTTGCAATGATCACATACATGTGTATAAATCATCGATAGTAACCACAATGTCCCAATGTGTCCTAGAATTTTGCCTTGGTTGACCATGAAAATACATTTTTCAAGGTTCAAACAAACCTGATATTCTTGACATTTGTCAAAAACATGCCTTAATTGAGGGACATGGATCTGTCTCATGTTAGAATGAGTAGATACGTCATCCACATAAACTTCCAAGTTCTTTCATAGGAATTCCTTTAGAATGTGACACATTAGTCGATGAAACATGGAGGGTGCATTTATCAGCCCGAATGGCATCATACGAAATGTAACTAATATGCCCCACTCTGTGGCAAAGGCTACTTATGTTGATCTTCTGGGACAATGGCTACCTGATTATAGCCTGACAATCCGTCAAGGAAACTATAGACCTCCGTGCCTGCAGCTCGTTCCAATAAATGTTTCGTGATAGGAAGAGGATAATTGTCTCTAATCGTGGCAACATTAACTTTTTAAGGTCAGTACACACATGTAATTTCCCATTTTCCTTCGGCACGACTACACTGGGGGATACCCATTCGGTAGGTTCAATTTCATAAATGAATCTAGCTTCTATCAGATGATCTATCTCCTCTTTAATCTTGATAGCATAATTATCATTGTAGGTGTATGGTTTCTACTTAGAAGGCTTGGCCTCTAGACTCATAGGGATTCTGTGGGAGCATATATATGGGTCCACTCTTTCAGACTCTCTAGGTTGTCCTCTCCTCTATGTCCAAATCTCCTTGTGTACCTGCACCGATCAGGAAACGTCCAACATCACTTCCCCTCCCCCCTCATTAATCTTCAGCCATAGAAGATACCTTCCTCTTGAAACTGCTCACACCACATATTTCATTCCTTTCGAGGTTCTCAAGTCGTGCAGAGTCTCCCTTTCACATAGACTCGGGCTTCTCTGGGCAGCAAGGCAAAGGTCACTTGGTTCTAGTAAGACAAGCACTTTCTCTTGATACCCACAAGACTATTCCTGATTTGCGACAAATGTATGTCCTGCTTGATGATTGTATTGGAGTTCTGATTCAAGTATTGAAACATTGAGCATACACCGGTGAAACGCATTACACATGTGGACTCCAAAAACAATATTGCAATACCTTCTTCAAAGCGTAACAGGCCCAAGTGTGCACATTTACCTTATTTTAGTCTCAACACTTAGATATAGGGAATCGTTTGCAAATGCATATGAAGAAATAGCATCATGTATAAGTTGTGAGAGCTCAAATGCCCAGTGACGCAAGTCTTTAAAACCTCACTGCCTGATCATGCTTGATGTCTATGAACTAACCTTTCGAATCAATAGCAGATACAAGCTCCTCTTGTTGTTGAGCTGAACAAAAACCTTTACATAGCCAAAGCCGACGTATTTCCTTGACTACTTTCCATGAGTAGTTACATGGCACGTTTACTTGTAAATCGTTTTTTCTCATCCAGTCTGTTGTCCATATTGTTGGAGAATCATTCCAAATCAACTATCAAGATCTCCGTCTCTGTAAATGGCTGTCAACACCTCCTCCATTATTTCACAAAGCAAAAATTTCCAATCATGTATGGTCGATCCTCCGGTACAGATCCTTGATCCCCGTTCTTGGAAGCAGAGGGCATCTAGCATGTGTGATTATACCCTCCAGGTTTCCAATGGCCCAGATCTTTTCTTTTTTTCGTGGCAACACGGATTGCCAATCTTCTCTTGAATATCATCCCCATAATACAGATTGGGTAGTCCTCCCATCGGTACCACATTAGAAGATCTCTCACACCATTTTCTTTGGCAGAATTGTAGAGAACACATATATCGAACCACAAAATCCCCTCGACCTACTTTTATCCACTCCCTTGTTCTTGTGCCTTGGACACCTATGCAGATCAAAAAACGAGCAAACCCCCTCCCTTCCGATGTGTGCTCAGAGATTTTGGCCACCCCTTCTACTGTTGCTCTCATCCAGCTCCCTAGATCCTGAATTGCGCAACTATGATGCTTCCCAGGGCCCTCTTTTGCCACGCTCTGATGCCAATCTTGTCATCCCTTGAAAGAGGAAGAAGAAAAAAAAAATTGTCATCCCTTGATTTATTCTCCTTCCGAATCTCTGAGAGAAGTGCATCCCTCTCCCTGCGAACCTGCACACAAAAAACAGAGAGATAAAAAAAGTTCCCTCCCCCCCTTGCGGTCCTCTGGTCGATGATGCACACAAAGCCACCTCCCCTATTCGTACCTGCAGAGACACACCAAGAACAAAAAAAAATGAAGAAAGAAATGCCCTAGCTTCGCCCCAACTTTGTATGTAGTAGCAGCGCTGCTGGTGCGCCGCCGGGGTTCCCCTTGAACCCCCTCCTCTGTCTCACCGTGTCTTGTGCTACTACCGGGGTGCTCGTTGCCTGCTCGCCCTAGACTGAAGGAAGCTCGTCGATGAATGGCTCTTCATGAGGCTCTGCAGAATGGTATATCGAAAGTTAATGCTTTTGCTGGATCAGTAGGTATGCTTCTTCAACCATACTCTTTAAGTGAACACGGGGTATGGGATGGTGTTGCAGAGGCAAGTCCCCGCAATGATGCACGCTTGGAAAGTAGAGGTAGGTCTGCACAGAACTATGGCTTAGGTAATGTGGCTTCTGCCAGTGGAAGTCAGAAGGAACAAGGTCAAATGCGTGACTGTCAGGCTCTCCCTAATGTGTCTGTCCTCCAAAACGGGAACCCTAAGGGAACGTATGCTGAAGCATTGCAAAATAATCAAAATGCTTGCTCACTATTTGAGAACCAGTCCTTTTAACGGTCTTCCTTTCCCCTATGTTGATGTTAACGGGAAACAAAAGTTCTGCGTTAACGATGAATCGCGTGATGCTGAGTCTGAAGCGAACCGTATTAACCTGGATTCTGACTTTGAGGATAATGAAGAAAATACCTTAGTGATTGACAGGGAATCTCTCAATAATTGGCATAACTCAGTGTTTAATATCATCACCCATCTATACTTCATGCTTCCCTTTAGGTTCCTCAAGGTCAGATAATAGAGCTACATTTCTAGCCACATGATTGGAGCAATGTGAATCAATATAAAAGATGCTCATCATTTTTAACTTGCTTGGATGTCATGTTCATGATTAGTAGTGAATCTTCTTGTTCTTCAGTATAGTTGTTGTAGTATGGATTGTAGTTATGGTTGTAGTTCCCTCCACCATTGTTGTATCTCCCTTTGGATTGTCCATAGTGACCTCTATGAAAGCCTCTTCCTCTTTGATTCCTTGTATTCTTGAAGCATTTTTCTATAGTGGTAAGACCACAAATCTTGCAAGGTGAGTTGTTGTAGGATCTCCCCTTGCCTTGCTTTCCTCCTCTATCTGTTCCTCTAGCACCTCTTCCTCTTCCTACATAATTAGCTTGAGAGGTACTAGCCTCTTCTTCATTCTTCTTGCTCTTACCTTTATCCTTAGCTTTATTCTTATCTATATAAAGGGCAGAAGATTGGTTATCTCTAGAGTTGTCAGTCACCATTCTTATTGAGCTTCATCTCATGGGTGAAGAGTTACCCCATCAAGGTGTTGAGGTTAGGTATTTGCATATCGATGTAGAGGTCCATTGTTGTGGTGGAGGACTCCCACTTATCATCAGCTTCGATATTAATAATGATCTACCTTACTATGTGTTCTTCTATCTCCTCTCCAATGCTTGCAAGCTAATTAGCCACATCTTTCATCTTGGTTACATAATCAACCACTCCTTGCTTTTGTTGTTTCTTTAGAGTTGAAAATTCCATCCATAACTGATTCTTCCTAGCTCTTTTACTTGAGGAGAAATATAATGAGAGTACTTCCCAAGTCTCTTGGGAGGTCTTGCAATTTCTAATATGTGGTAACAAGAAATCAGAGATTGCATTTAGTAGATAAGACCTCGCAAGAGCATCCTTTGCACACCATGTGGTCAACCTTTCTTGCTCTTCCCTTGTAGGTTGATGCTTGCTCTTGAAGATTGGTATTTGATCATTTCCTGAGATGTATCCATATAGACTTCTCCCTTGAAGGTAGGCTTGCATCCTTAGTGACCATGCTGAGTAGTTGTTTCTATTCAATTTTTCAATGAAGGATGGAAATCCATCTCCCATCTTGCTTGTTGTTGCTCTCATACCACTGTTGGATGAGATAGTGGATAGTCTTCAAGAGATGAAGTGGTGTTGCTTGATCCTGTTTCACAGCTACTAAGAATGATTATTGGAGAGTGTAGTGGGCCTCTTTAACTAGCTAATGATCATAAATAATTATATATGTTGCTTGGAATATGATCCACTAATCAATGGATCAAAACAGATAGGTAGGAGTTGATCCAAGAATAAAAAACTTGCTATTTTCATTTATTAAGCACAGTAGTAATTGGCTTAATTGATTTTGAGAAACTCTAATTAACTTAGTAAGCTATCAATAATGAGTGATTTCATAAAAAATGATGGACTATACATAGTGAAAGGTGTTTAGCAAATCATAAGACCATCCCGATAATTTCGTTCGGGGTTCAACAGTCAACAGACCAATGAGAAAAGATGAGTTAATATCTCACGATCTTCAGAAGCAATGCTAACAAAATTTTGTAAACATGTACTAGACAGTATGATGAATCTACTATAAATCATGACAAATGATCCCGCATGCACTGAGAACAAGCTCTAAGAAGATCAGTGTTCTGATGGAGTTATAGCAGAGAAGTAAAATGAGAATGTAATGATCATATATGTATTAAATCATATACAAATACAATATCATTGGAAATCATACATTTCTCAATGTGTGAGAGGTGAATGAGCTATGAGATAATCTCTCACTTCACAATGAATCTCCCTCAAAATGATCTCATAGGCTTGCGATACCCGTGGGTCTTTTTTATCCTCTTCTTATAGTTGAACTTGGAGCCAAAGCTTGAATTCAAATCCAAGGATCTACCTAAAAGGCGAATCATAAAGTATAGGATAGATTCCCTCATCATCCAACAACCAAAAGAGTCATGATTTTAGAGCTTCCTAACTCCACGTGGATGTGAACCACTTTTACAAAGGTAAATGTCAAGAACTTTACAAGAGGTTGATCATATGAAGCCTTGTATTAGTTATATCAATAAATCAACCAAGTATGTGGGCATGAGCTAATCAACCAAGTATGTGGGCTTGGTTTTAATTGCACCAACAAAATAAATGAGGTCTTAGAGAAATAGGAGGAGCAATTGAGACTGATGGAAAGCAAAAACAAGAAGCTGAAAGGAGAAAAAAAAACTTGAGGAAGAAAATTGAAAGACTTGAGGGTGGGGAGGTAAAGAAATAGAGAGAGAGGAACTTGAGATCATTTTTGATTTAGTGGTAGTAGATTGCTTTTGGTTCACAATCGAAGAGGAGTTCCAGCAAGACGAAGGCAATTTGGCAAGAAGGGTAGAGCGAGGAGAGAAGGAGATCAAGAGAGTGCATGAAGTAATTTGTAGGAATAGTGATCAACCGGGTAGGATCAGTGAGGACTTCTAGTTGGAGTTAGAGAAGATTAAAGGTGTCCAAGATGAGAGTGATAAGAAGATGAGGGAACTGGAAAAAGGGAATGCAAGGGTAAGAGGGGAGCTCGATAGATGGATGAGTCAGAGAGAAGATGAAAGTCGAAGATGTGTAGAAACAGATAAAAAAGTCGATAGAATTGAGGAAGAGTTGATGTTGATGAAGGAAGAATTAAGGGCAATTGGAGAAGTGATAGAGGAGACAAACATTTTGAAGGGGATTATAGAAACCCTATGAGAACACTCAAACAAGAGCTTTCAAGAGGCTAGTAGAAGAATTGGAGGAGTAGATTCGAGAGGGGAGGAGTTAGAAAAGAAGGTAGAGAATTTAGTAGGAAGATGCGGAGAGCTTGGTCCACTGGAAAAGCTCAATGAAATTGAGTGAAAACATAAAGATAGAGCTGAGGAGCTCGAAAGAAAACATATGATGTTGCGAGAGAAAATCAAGAAGCTATTCTAAATATTTGAGAAAATAGAGAATGCTCTTCAAGAAAATGACAAGAGGATTCATGAGATGGAACCAGAGAACGAAAAGTTGCAGAAAGGGATGATGTATGTAGATTGCAACATAGCACAAGATCAAAATGAGATGGACCACATACACAAGGATTGAGGGAACTAGATATGAAGGTTGACGGATTAAGAAACATATTCATAGATAGTGCCCAAGACCTTACGAAGCATCTTGCCTTGATAGAGGACTATTTACAAAAAAATGATAAACCACGTGGATTCTTCACAAAGACGATTCTGGAGATAAAAAGGGAAATGAGTGAGCAGGCATTGAAGAGAAGGTTATATGCAGTGATTATGAGGCTCCTAAGGCTGACTCACTACCTGGAGAGCATTGATCACTTGTGGTGAGCGAGACAAGGTAGGAACCTTCGAGGTTGCCGTGCGACATTATTGCTGAGAAAGGGACTTAGAGGTAGGATAGGAGAACCCGGTTGGATAGGTCTATTTGCGACTAGTCAGTAGGGTTGTATATAATCATTATGCCGGAGTAAGCAAGGTGACCGATGATCAACCTATCAGCTCCATGTATATGTTTTAATATTTTTTTGTGTATTTTTTGCTTGCTTGATGTGCGGATCAGGCAGGGAGATTCTCCTTTCTATCCTCTCCCTAATTGTTAGGACATGGGAGATGGAAAAGTGAAAAAAAAAAAAACAAAAAAAGAAAAATACAAGAAAAAGCGTGTGTATATAGATGTATGTGTGCTAGCGCACTATGACGGGCTAGTAGGTGGGTGGAGTCATCTTGGCCGGGTGGTCAAGACCGTGGGCCGATGCTCGTTACATCATAGGCCTGGACGGTTATGTGTGTATATCTCTTTTGGTGCTTTGCACCATAGCGGGTTGATAGGTGAGTGGATCCATCTCGACGAGGCGATCGAGACCACGAAATGCACCCATCTTTGCTATGGGCTAGCATGTATGTACATGTGTATATGTTGTTTCATGCTATGTTGTGTTGGTAAACAGGTGGAACCAACTTGGCCGGGTGGTCAAGGCCACGAGTTTCATCCAATTGCAACATCGTCTAGCTCATGAAGTAAAAATAAATAAAAAGAAAAAGAAAAGGAAAAGTTCCCACTCCTGAGAGGGAGAGACAAAGAGGAGGAGGGCGGTGATCACCCGTATGGATGTGTTTTTGCATGTATGTATTTGTGAGATTGAGAGACTGGCTGTTGATAGATCAATGAGCTCGAATCCCACACTGATAACGACATAGCTATTATATATGGTGGACCGGTTAGTGGTAAGATACTTGTTGGATTTGGATTTTCCTACGCTACTAATAAGTCTATTATGAAGGTTCATAATGGCATGCGTGCTCCTTGGGAATTCCCTGCTTGTGTCTCATCTGATCGTGTGTGGTCGGTTTTTTGGGATGTGTGTGAGGCTATGTTTTGGGCAGCCTCATTTTCGTTCATATATATATATATATATATATATATATATATATATATATATATATATATATATATATATATATATATATATATATATATATATATATATATATATATATATATATATATATATATATATATATATATACGTGAGTATACGAGCTCTTGGACATAGATGCACATGTTATATGTGTTTTGTCACTTCTCTATTGTTATATATTTTTGGATTGACCCTTTTGTCGAGTTTCAAGTTAAAATAAAAAAGGACATGACTGAAGAAGAGGACTTTGCCAATGTATTTCCTAGATAAACTGGAATAGGAAAAGAGCGGGGCATGAGCCGATATGAGTAGGTATGAGAGCATCTGAGTCTGGTTGCAATGGAGGTGAGTATGCACATGCATGGGTACATGTGATGATGTAGATGGTGGAATACTATGCACGAGAATCAGGTATGAGTAAGAAGTTTGGAATATATATGTGTGTGCAACGTGTCATAATGGCATGATTTGGGGTGATTGAATTATGATACTTCATGCGAGCTAACCATTTTGGTGAGTGGTAGGTGGGAAGGAAGGTGTACGGGTGGTATAGAAGCTCTTCGAGGATGACTTTGCAAGCAAAAGGGGAAAGTATGTTAACTATATTTGTTGTTAATTTTTTGCATGATTATATGTCTTCATGGTGCAAGATAGATGGATGATTGCAAGGTACATGCAGCATGGGTACAATGAAGAAGTAACGTCATGCTCTTTGCACATCTAACTAAGTGGTTCCTCTCCAACCAAGGTGGCATATGCTTGCATATTGAAGTGTGTGGAAATCTAGGTGCTAGGGATATGGGCCAAGAGATGTGTACTAAGATGAGGGTTCCTCACTATTTCAAGAAGATGCAATCGCAAGGACTTTTCCCTACTGAAATTATCCTCACTCGTATGTTGAAGGCTTGTGGTGAGCTACATGCAGTTAAAAATAAAAAATTCATGCACAAATATGTTAGGAGGGCTTATTCTAAAGTAGCATTGTGCTTGTTACTACCTTGATTAACATGTATCAAGTATTGGTGCCTCAATATGTGTGAGCCAGAGGTATTTGGATCATTGATCTGTTGTTGTGTTGATCTAAAGATGAGTTGTTGGTATGATGATCGGCTGAACGGAGACAATAACTCAGGAATGTAGTAGCAATTAATATGATTGCAGTTGTTTAGCCTTAATAATGCATCTATCAGGGTGCTCGTTATTATGATAACTATTGCGTATTGCCAAACACACGAGGTGAATGGTTGGGGGGGTGTCCTTTAGGATGCTCCTTGAGTGCCACATTGATGTACTTGAGTGACCCATTGATGTACGCACATGGGGGGAGTCTTTTCCGAGAATAGGGGTCAGAAAGGATGGGGGGATGGCCATTACTTCACACGTGGAAGGTACATAGAGACACAGGGAGAGTCCTTAGTCATCACGGGGGTCATTTTTTTGTTCTTTTTTTTAGCAAAACACGGAAATTTAATTAAAGTGCAGGAAAAAAAGAAGATTTACATCAACTCGGACAAACCCAAACAATATCAGATGTAGGCTTCCAGAAACAAGATCATGGAAAGCCTGTCTGCTGAATACATGGCCAACATATTATCTTTCCATCTATTGGGACTCATACCTTTGATGATAGCTGATGGACTTAGATTTTTGGAGTAAGAGTCTTTAATAGACTTTTTACAATCATGGAGGATATTCTTGATACCTTTGTTACAAATATACAAAAAATCTTTGGAATTGCTGGAAAACACTTTCTGGTTTCGGTTCTTCCAGATATGCCAGTGTCCATACGACTACTAACCCCCAGTCGGATCTCTTTATAGCCAAGAGGGGCACCAAAGTTGACAGTACAATATAAATTAATGGGGCTCGAGAACTTTTGAGCAGCCTTGCAATTGATGAACAGATGAGGAAGGTCCTCAACTTGGCCACAAAATGAGCACTTTCCTGCACTTAAATTAAATCTCAATGCTTTGCTCCCTGTCCAAACCCCTTGATGCATCACAAGCCAGAGAAGGTGAGCCTGCTTAGATGTAGGGGCAAAGGCCCATATGGTTCTCGACCTATATCTCCATTGTTGGATGTTCCAATGGAGCCTCCATTTAGAGTTGCGCCTGATAGTGATCCTTTGGTCTGAGAGGTCAAACTTTTTGAAGCTTGAATACATATCAATAGCAACAACTTCCAGCTCAATATTTCTGTGGTAGTTGTAACCACTCAGATTGTTGGTTAGCCATAATCTTTTATTTTGAAGGACCTGTTTACACATAGATGACAATCCATTAGTAGCATCTATTTGATTAGCACAAATAACCTGACTGTTGGTGTAAATGGAAATCTAGGAGTCAAAACCAAATTTCCTGCATTTATTCATTCTAATTGACAAACTCAAAGGATGATGTATTATAGAGCAACCAAACCACATAGAGCATTGCATCAGGAAGGAGATATTGTTTTCAAAGTAGATGGGGACTTTATAGACTTTTTTCACACACATCCAGGCATTCGAAAGGGAGCAGACTAGTCTACTCCCTTTACAAATAAAAACAGCAGGAGAACAGACAATATCCCAAAGATTACAGTTAGACCAACTCTTGTGTCTTGTAACATGGAACTTCTGAGTATTCCTTTTAATGAGGAGGGACCAATAATCCTAAGAGAAGGTGGACCTCATTATCCGTTTAGCTGCCATTTGAACAGCCATCTTAGAAGGTCATATAAGACCAAGGCCACCTTCATCTTTTCCAAGACAGCAGACCTTCCAAGCAATTTTAGGAATTTTAGAGTTGAGTTGGGAACGTCCCCACAGAAATTGCCTAGCCAGAGCTATGACCTACGCAATTTGCTTTTTGCTGGGCATCCAATAGGCAAAAAAGTAAGTCAGAACGGGTAACAAGTAATGCTTTAAAACAAAGAATCTTTGGGACAAGTTTTGTTGAAAGGACATCCAATGAAAAACTCTTTTCCTAAACTTATCAACAACCTAGTTCCATCTCTGCTCAAAAGAAATTCCAAAGCCCATGGGAATTCCCAATAACCTGAAAAACAACTCCTTCCTACAACACACAACAGTTATTACTCACAACTGAGGCAGGGATAACTTTGTTAGAGGAATAAAAACTTGTTTTAGCATGATTAACCATAGAACCACTAGCTTGACAAAACAGATGAAGAAAGTTCAAAAAACTTTCAGCAGATCCATTATCAGCCAAGGTAATCATGTTGGTGTCATCAGCAAACATCTGGAGGCCTAGTTGAGAAGAAGCCCCAGGAATAGCAAGCCCTTGAATAGTGCCCTGAACCATATAATCTCTTACCAGCCAGCCAAGGGCATCGCTGGTGATGGCAAAAAGTAAGGGGGCTAGGGGACAACCTTGTCTTATAGATCTATTGAGTTGGAAAGAGTCAGAGAGATGACCATTCATAGCCACTTTGGAGCTCGCATTGCCAAAACGGATGCTAGTGAATTTTATAAATATTTTCCCCACTCCACAGTCATGCAAAGATTGGAGAATAAAGTCCCACTCCACTCTGTCATAGGCTTTATCAAAATCAACTTTGAAAAAATAGGTATCTATCTTATTGTCAGAAGCAAATTCTAAACATTCCCAAATGGAGATAATGGCATCAAAGATGAATCTTCCTCTAATGAAACTTTTCTGCTCAAGAAGGATAATTTTATCCATTATAGGACTAAGTCTTCTAGCCAAGGAAGAGGCAAAGATTTTGTATAAAGAAGTCAGACAAGAGATAGGTCTCCAATTATTTAAGTCATCCTTAGCACCCTTCTTGTGGATCAAATTGATCATTCCAGCATTGATGAAGGTAGAAAGAGCACCTCTCCTCATGGCCTCTTGCAACACTAGAGGAATATAAGGCACAACGAAATCAATAAGCTCATGAAAAAACTCATTAGGAATACCATCAGGACCAGGGGACTTGCAGGGTTTCAATTTACAGATGGTTTCTCTAACCTCACCAGCAGAGAGACGCAAGTCCACGATAGCAGCCAGATGCTGAGGATTCATTTCTTTCCTTTTCAGAGCAATATAGGCCCTTGCTTTTTGGATGTCCTCCCCTCTCTTGGGAGGCCTATAGAAAATATTTGTAAAGAAGACAATGGCCTCCTACAAATTCTCTTTAACAGTTGAAGCATGACCACTAGAGGTTTTTTTCAACATGGGGACAAAATCCCTAGCTTTCTTCTTTTTAATCAGATCAAACATATGCTTGTTAGGTTTATCCACTTTCCCAGCCCAGAATTCCTTGGTAGAAGCAAGAGAACCACTAGCTAAGAGGTAATCTTCATACCTCAGTCTCTCCTGAAGATCAAGGAGCTTCTGACCTTTTATGTGAATATCTTGATTCATATTTCTAATGTGATCAATCTCTTGGAGAATCATCATTCTTCTTTTCATTCTAACTTCCTTGGCTTGCTTCTTTAACTTGGTGAAAAAGTTGGATATCCTTGATAGCCCTTTCCCAAGCAACAAAGGGGGAGCAACTAGCCTTAAAATGATGCTTAAAGATGCTTATAGTCTTATCTTTGACACACTTCAACTTAAGCAGAGAGGCATCAAGGTGAGGCCAACCAGCTTTGTAGACAAGAGGATTTCTGAAAAGCTTAACCTTGAGGGGTAAATGATCAGAGAGAGTAAGGGAATAGTCTATATCACTTACAACCTGCCAAAGGTCTTGGAGTTTGTTAGAATTCATGTACATTCTATCCAATCTAGTAGACCAGGGTTTGCTACTGCTCCCATTACTCCACATGTGCCTAGTGTCCCTAGTGCAGTGAACAAGATTGAGGGACTGAAGCATATTATTCCAATTAAGTTTTTCTTCCCCATGAAGAATGTTTTCAAGATTCCCATACCGATCTTTGTCATGCAAAACCATATTAAAATCACCAATCAGGACCACATTATCAAAAAACACAGACAACTCTTTCCAACAAAGACTTCTTTCATTCCTAGAGTTAGAAGGATAAAGACACACAACAATGTAATTTAAGGGGTCCTAACATCTGAGCCCAATCCACTGATTAGTAGGGCTATACAAAACTTCTTCAATGCAATGAGAAAGGTTAGATGCAATACCTATTGCAGCACCACCCTTCCTGTTGCAATGCTTGGTAGCATACCAGTTGTGCTTGCTCGAGACAATTTGAAGGTTAGCAGCAAGGTCAAAACCCCCTATCTTAAGTTCTTGTAGACATGTGAAATCACAGGTAAGCGAGGAGTCTTTAAACCAAATGTTAAGGACATTGCTTATGACAGGATCACTTATACTTTTGATGTTAAGGGAAAAGATATTAATCACATCCATGAGCAACGACATACGGAAAAAAGGAAACCAGATTATTTTCTACTACTCTTAAGGGGTTTGATTATGGACCCCTAAACTCTAACAGATTCTTTCCTTTTAGTTTTAGATTTCAAATCTTCTCTAGACCTATCAGCAACTTGCATCTCTATATCCACCTACTGATTCTCTTGTAAGTTTTGCAAAATAATATTATCTTGCTAGTTTAACTGTTCTGCAAAAACTTGACTATCATGTTGATCCTTACTAGCACTGTTTTTGACAGGATAGAGGGGACCAGAGAGAATACCAGAGTCTTGCACAACCTGCTTACTTTTTCTGTTGCCCATGTACGTCCATTCCTCTGACATAGGATGGGGGCCAGAATCGGCAACTTTTCCCGGACTAACAGGCACAGGCTGAGGTGAAGAATTAGAAGTCTCACCCTCCTTTTTATTCTCTAAAAAATCAAAGGGATTAGTGAAGTTTTCCAAGAGAACATGAAACTTATTGCTACAGTAATTAGCAGATTTTTTCTTGGCCTTAAAGGTCGGTTTCTTGTGCTGAGAATTTTCCTGGTGCATATTCAAATCTTTCAGGTTAGCACCTTCACTATTACTATCCTTTTTAACAGCAAGCAAGGGACAATCTCTTATTAGATGACCTTGTTTAAAGCAATTGAAACAAGAATTTGGAAGATTTTTGTAACTAACCTTCTGTTCATGGAGCTTATAGCCATCAGAGTCCTTCAAGGTAATAACTATCTTAACTTCTCTAGAGATATCAACTTTCACAAGGATCTAGGGGTCCCATTTAGGGTTGTTTTGGACAGATTGTTGAGAAAGGTTTACAGGTCAGATTCACTAAGCATGGAGCATATGTGGAAGACCCTCAACAAGGCTTCAAAAGGATTGCTAAAGGTGAGAAGTCTGGTAGATTATTCACATTTGAGATTGAAGACACAAGGAACATAACACTATTCAATTATAGAGATCAAACCTTATCTAAGGTAGAAATATGGCACAAAAGGCTACGACACATAGGAGAAAGGTCTCTGAGGCAAATATGCAGGGATCAAAGTGTGCTTAGACTTCCCAATGTGACCAAGCAACATGTGATATTCAAATGTGTAGCATGCCAATTTGGCAAAGCTCACATGCAACCATTCAACAAGAAGGGATACATTCATGAAGACTGTGTGGAGCTTGTACACATTGATGTGTGGGGTCCTAGCAAAGATCCATCAATCTCAGGTTCACCGTACTATGTTTCATTTATCGATGAATACAATAGATGGACAATCCTTTATTTGAAGCATAAGGATAAGGTATTTACATGTTTCAAAAAGTACTTAGAACTAGTTGAAAACCAAACAGGAAGGAGCATGAAGAGGATCAGATATGATGGAGGTGGTGAGTACTTTTCACATGAATTTGATTCATTTCTATAGGACAGAGGCATAAAGAAGGAAGTAACAACAAGATATACTCCTAAATTGAATGGTGTGGTAGAGAGAAGGAACATGTTAACTGTTGAAGTTGCTAGGTATATACTGAATGAGAAGAAGCTACGTAATTACCTATGGGTAGAGGTTGTTTCCACAACCACCTACTTCATCAATAGTCTCCCATCCAAATCATTGGATGGTATGATACCTTATGAAGCATGGAATGGCAGGAGACCCTCATTGGATCATTGCAAAATATTTGGGTGCATTGCTTATGCACACATTCCTTCAGAGGAAAACTTGACCCTAGAGCTAAGAAATGTATATTCATTGGGTATGATCAGAACCAAAAGGGCTATAGATTGTCGAATCCCACTAACAAGGCATTTATAGTTAGAAGGGATGTAGTGTTTGATGAAAATAATTCATGGTTTGAAGAGATTGCAGGAAACGTACCATATGATTTGGAAAATGATTTTCCAAACCTCACTTAAGAAGATCAACAATTAGCAGATGATATCAACTCAGAGGATGAAGAGTAGATTGAATTCAAGGCTTGGAAGTCAGGAGGCAAGATCAAACTCAAGCAATTAGAAGACATAGCAGAGTCTTCAAATCAACCACTCAAGAGATCACAAAGAGAAAACAAAAAGCCCATAAGGTATGGTTATGATTTCACCCATGCACGCACTCAAACACACATGCTCATATGATCAACGACTCCGAATCACACAAACAAATCAGACCCTCATGACCAGACTATCATACAATCAAGCACTCTCACTCACATTCTCCAATACCCACTCTTAATATCTTCAGCCCCTTTTGTCTTTTCTACACTCACACTTCGACTCAAACTCATTCACTAACATTCATAAACTCAAACACTCTAGCCCAACCTCACACTCTCACTATCCCTTCTTCCCACTTCACGTCTACATCCCACATGCACTTACTCTCTCTCACTGCCACACTTTCTTATATGCACACTCACTCAAATGCACGTTCTCACACACACTCACAATTATTCCTTTTTCTCACACATACTCGTTCACCCTCTCAATTATGTACTACACACACTCTACATATAATTTTGAACATCCAGATCCTTTGGGTCAACAGACGTTGCCTTGAGGTTCATATCAAGAGAAAAGACACAAACCATTTTAATGGCAAAGATCAGGGGATTATAGTGGAAGATTTAGCATGGACTTTGAGTAACTTTTCCCAATATGATGGAAATCTCATAGCTCCTTAGTCTTTTTGATCGGGGTAGGCTTCCCTTTAGCTTAACCATAGTGAAGGCTGGAATGCAGTTGCACTTCCCTAAGACGCTTGACTACTTCAAATCGAACTAACTACTGTTTTCAATCACTCATTTATTCAAGTCTATGGATTGAAGAGACCAACAATGAGGTTCCTCATTGGCCTTGCTGTTGAAAAGTGCATGTGTTATCACTCATTGTTTGCCTCTCTTGATGGTTCTCATGGTGTCTACCACGAGGAACATATGTGATTGCTGCTTTTCAACAAGTGACAATACTTGCCTCTATTGATAGATATGTTAGCCCGCCGGATTGGCATATGTAATCTTATTTTTCATATATCGCATGCATCGAACAGGCGTAGCGAATAGATGTAACTTTTACCCATTAATGAAAAGGCATTACGGTGATTCTTCGGAAAGGAGAGACGGGTTCGCCTGATTGTCTGTCTGGGCAACCGTGCCGAGAAGATCATGTGCAGATTTATCGAATTACTCAGTATTGTATTCTGTTCGTTGAATTGCAGTATTAAGTATTAACACAGTAATATTACATTCACATTAATAAGTCTGTGCGATTGTGTGATTATTAACTCGCGTGATAAGTTACTGTGTAAAGATAATCTTAATCGAAAAATAGTAACTATGTAGTAGAAGTTGTTGCCTTGAAAGTATAGTTACTACTTAGTTGAATATTTAATTTGGGAAAATTAAATAAAGGGCCTATGCACTGTCAGACCCCTAACCATCCCTAAGAACCCGAAATGAGATTAAAAGCGACTTGACAGAAGTGCTTTTAACACTGGCGCCGTCTGTGGGAAGATGGAAAATTGGGAATAATCAGTAAGGGAAGAGTGTTGGAGTTTATTGATCTCCAAAGTACAGCTAGAAGTAGGTGAAACCCAACAGGACCTAGTTGACTTTTTCACAAACTTGTATGCACAGACCAATTTTCTTGCAGAGCAAATTTCTCTTTACTCACTTGGAATTTTCCAGAACTGTTTCACACACATAAACTAGACTCTAAGAGCTTTCCAACAAGATATAGAACACCTCAAATGGATAAATACACAATGATCTATGAACTCTGCAATATGCAGATTTAATGGAGACCTTGAAACAGAGATGAACCTGAGGACACACATCACTTGCAGAGACTACTGCTCTTAACTCACAACTCCAATGACTTTGAAACTTTCCAGAATACAATTAGACTTAAAGATCTTTCTAACAAGCCAAAGAACACATGATTTGAATACATACACAAGGAGATATGACCTCTGCAAGCTTGAGGTTTAATGGAGATCTTCAGCAGGGATAAAAAACAGAGAACACACACTACTTGCAGAGAGTATTGATCTCAGCTCACAAATCCAATGATTATGAAAATTTACAGGAAGGAAGTAGACAGTAAGAGCTTTCCAATGAGCTATCAAACATGTAATTTGGATATATAATGAGGGAGATACAAGCTCTAGAATCTCTGCATACAAAACTATAGCAGTGTAGAGATACACATATGACTCTCTTGGACATCCCACAAGATCATGACTTTTCTCCTCTTTTTATAGCATGGGAAACTAATCTAAAACCTTCCTAATACATCTAAATTCGTGGTAGACACTTGGATGGAGGTATTACATGACTCAAGTGCTCAAATAAGCAAAGTATTGATGGACTTTGAGAACTAGCCACATCGACCTTCCACTAGGACACCACTGAAGCTCCCTTGTGACTCACTAATTTGACTCACCATGTTCTAGAACTCACGTGGTATTTTTGCTACATTTTATGAATAATATGAGCCTTCTTGAAGTATGTGAAGACTTCCCAAAGGTATTTACATAATTTGAAACTTGTACCCTACATAAAACAAATGTTCGCAACAAAGAGCAGTACACAAGGCAAGCAGTGGAGAATAGTAACCGCTAGCCGAAGAAGTGATATATGCCGGTTACTCATTTCGGTGAATCCTATCCAAGGTATAGGAGAGATCAACATCCGTGGGCAGTTCCAAATCTATTAGGGACACCCTCAGATGGTAGAAGTGGAGGCCAATTAAGTCCAGTTGCAGAAGGATCGGAGCCAGTCAGTAGTGATTCGGGTGCTAGTTCGGTGACACATGATGAGATTCCGATGAATTCCGGTGTGAATCCGATACTTTCTGAAGAAAATACAGTGATGTCTGGTTGTACAGAGATGCAATACGGAGTTACTTCGACATTATTTGGTCAGAATTTGACCTTTTTTAGTAATAAAGTTGTGTTACCAAGTGAGACCATCTTCGGTGAAAGGGTAACCTGGTTCAGTGAAGGTTCGACAAGTTCCGGTGGAAATTCGGTACCATTTGGTGGGAATTTAAAATTTTTCGATGAAAGTGCAGTGCTGCCTGGTGGACCCTTATTACGTTCACCACTTTTCGGGGCAAGCCTACCTAATTTTGATACCAAAGCTGAGGAAAGGCTACTTGATTTGGAGTTAAGTAAGAGATTCAACGACATTTTTGAACCGAAAAGTGAGCAGGCTGATAATACAGATTCAGAAGGACAAGAGGCACCCCCTCAACATACAGATAACAATAATACTACCCACAATAGCACCATGAGTGGTTCATAGTCACAGCAGCAAACACCTCCATAGCCGCAACTGCAATTTTAGCAGCAGCAACAGCAGCAGCCACAACCAATCATTCCACTTCGACCGGTTTCGACCGGGGTGACATATACAAAATTCGGTGGATTTTCGGGGGATGACCCCTACGCACATGTTCGCACATTTGAGATCAGTTATGCAGTGTTGAATCATCCACCGGATCCGGCGTACAAGGCCATTGTATTTCAAACCACATTGGTAAATGAAGCAGCAAGGTGGTTGACTGAATATGATATTAATCATTTCGGTAACTATGATGATGTGAGAGACGCATTCTTACAAAGGTTTCATTTGAAGAAGAACCCTGCCGAAATCTTTGACTATTTGTAGAACAATTGACAGAAAGCACACCAGAGTGTATAGGAGTATGCGACACTGTTTAGAACTCACTTAAGGCAGCTGCCTCCGACACATGCCAATCTGCCAAATGATGTCATAACACAATGGTTCATTAACAGGCTGAATCCGCAGTTAAGACAAATCATGATCATTCACTGTGTGGGCGGGATGACATTGGATGCTGTAATTGCGATGGCCTTAAAGTTGGAACACAAAGTTGGAGGTTTTACGAAGGACCTGGAATGATTGAAAGCAAGTAAGAACATAGCTCATGATCCATCCAAACAGGTGTATTGTACTAAGTGCAAGAATCCAGGTCACACCAATTCTACATGTGCCCTCAACCAGATGTATTGTGCCATCTGTAACACAACAGGACACTCAACAAAAGCCTCTGCATATAATGCAAAGGTGTAGGGTAGAGAGGCCGTAAACGCTATAATACAGGAACTAGGTCAGCCAGCCACCCATTATGTGCCACCACAATTGTGACCCAACCAGCAGCAGGGATACAGGAACTATCGAGGACCGCCAAGTAACAACTTTAATCAAAATCGATGGCAGGCAGGTACATCTGCGGAAGGTACTCCCCTCCCATCCCCTCAGTGCCATTTTTGTGGTGAGGTTGGCCATATCCGTAGATTTTGCAAGGAAGCAGCAGAATACGATAAAAGGAAGAAGGAACGACAAAATCCAATGACTAACATGGTTTATATTTCCCTAGTTGAGTCACAAACAGCCGTAGTTCAGACAAGATCAGGTAAACAGTTGCAACCAGCAGCTGAAGTTTTCGAGCCTGGAATTCGTGAGCAGCAGCGGATGCTTGCAAAGGCTAGTCAATGGACAACTAAGGAGCCGACTGTGTTTCCTGATCCAATTCCGGTAACACAGGTTCCTCTGCCACAGGCAAGATCGAATGAACAGAATTCTGCCCCAACAATATTAGAATCACCACCAGAATCGGTGATAACCAGAGCCCAAATAGATCAGGTATGGGATGTCCTATCTAAGGCTTCAATCACACTCCCTTTGGGACAGTTGCTTGCCTTAGTTCCAGGAGTAAGACAACAATTCCAACAACAAGCTAGTCCCAGACCTTCATGTACTCCGGCGACTGCGACCATACAATCGGAGATGGATTCTACGGTGGATCATTCAGTCCCATTGATCACCATCTGGTATAAAAACCATAAGATTACCCAAGTTTTAATTGATGGTGGGTCTGGTGTGAATATTGCAACAGCCGCACTCTGCAAAAAATTGGGTTGGACCCAAATTGAACCCGTAGAATTTTTTGTGCAAATGGCAGACCAATCACGAGTCCATCCGGTGGGCTTAGTACGTAACATCCTGATAACCCTACAGGGAACGACATTTAATATGACTTTCATAGTGTTGGAGTTACCTGAATCTAGCCTCGACTACAACTTACTTTTCGGTCGACCATGGCTCAAGCAAACCAAAGTTGTGTAGGATTGGTCAGCTCAAGAGTTAATTTTTAAGAATAATCACCGGAAATATGTAGTTGCACTGGATGCTATGCAACCCTGTGATCTACACGCACGGCCATATGTAGCAGAGCCAGTCCATATGTTGGATGGGCTATCTGATGATGAGGAAGAGGCTTTCCTCAAGACTAATAAGGATCTGATCCCATTAGGTACTGTGGATTTACAGTCGATAACAGACAATTGGAGTCTGGCAGCTTGTTCGGTCGTACTAATGACCGGAGAAGCAGAAGCTGATGATGGCCTAGTAATGGATGAAACAAACTTACAACAACTGTTTCACCCAGCTGATGATTTGGGGAAACCTCACCAATTTTATGTACCAGAGGATCAATTAGTAACGTACAATTTGGGTGACACGATCAACCCAAGACCAGTAAAAATTAGGGCAGGATAAGCAGAGAAGTTCCAAGATGATTTGGTACAACTCTGCGTGAATTCTCATATGTTTTTGCTTGGGATTATAGAGACATGAAAGGTCTTGACCCACGGATTTATCAACATCGAGTAGAGCTCAAAACCGGATGCGAGGCCAATCAAACAATCTAGTTACAAAATGAATCCTAATTATGCGGCACAGGTGAAAGCTAAACTTGATCATTTATTGAAAGTGGGATTTATTGTACCAATTGAGCATGCTGAGTGGATTTTTCCAATAGTGATCGTCCCGAAGAAAAATAAACAGTTGCGTATCTGTGTCGACTACCGGAAACTCAATGCCGCCACTGTACCGGATCCGTTCCCTCTCCCCTTTCTAGATACAATGCTCGACAGGGTAGCAAGTCACGAAATGTATTCGTTTCTGGATGGCTACAGTGGATATAATCAAGTGAGGATGGCAGAACAGGATATACCGAAGACATCATTCATCACTAATTGGGGTGTCTATGCTTGCACCGTAATGTGGTTCGGTTTATGGAATGCCCCGAGTACATTCCAAAGATGTATGCAGGAAGTCTTTTCACCTTATCTAACCACGCTTATGCAAGTATATTTGGATGATTTTTCCTTATTTGGTGCCAGTTCGGCGCACCTGTATCATTTATAGTGCTATTCTGGAAAATGCCGAGAGTATCGGTTATGTTTGAATCCTACCAAATCAGTTTTTGCGGTATCCTGTGGCAAAGTGCTGGGTCATATCAATTCTAAACAAGGAATACAGGTAGATCCGGATAAAGTAGCAGCCGTGTTGGAGGCGCTAGTCCCAAAGACACCGAAAGAAGTTATGCGCTGCGCTTTCTTGGCCAAATCCGGTGGCATGGCAGACATTTATGGTGGTTAGCTCATTTAGCGACACCACTTAATCGGCTTATGACCAACGCTCCCCGGAAGTATGAATGGACTCAGGAGTGCCAAAGTGCATTTGATCGGTTGAAGGCCTTATTGACGCAGGCCCCGATCCTGCAAGCACCTGATTGGGAAGGACCGTTCCATGTCTTCGTGGATGCATCAGATATTGCGATTGGTAGTGTCCGCATGCAACAAATTGACAAATGGTTTCGGCCTGTGTACTATGCGAGCCGCCGATTAGCTTCTGCGGAGAGAAATTCCTCTGTGACAGAACGAGAATGTCTTGGTTTGGTATACTCTGTTAAGAAACTTCGGCATTACTTGTTGGGCCGTAAATTTACTTTCCATGTGGATCATGCTGCACTGGTGTACTTGGTTCGGTAGCAGCATTTAGGTGGTACATTTGCAAGATGGGTTTTACTATTACACGAGTTCGATTATCAAGTTATTCATCGACCCGGCACAGCACATGTCTTGGCGGATTTTCTATCTCGACTAGATTCCAGTGAGTCTCCGGTAGGTATTGATGACAATATACCGGCGATTTACGTCATGGAGACAACTCCTGAAGAATCTGCAGAACTTCCTGTGGCTCCTACATACTATGATACGTTAATGTCTTTTCTCACTAACGGTTGTCTCCCTCCTAATGCTCCCGTTAATCTACGCCAAAAAATTGCAGTCTATAGTCGATGATTCCGGTTGATTGTGGGTCAACTCTATTACATAGATCATACTGGAGTCCTGCTTAGATGTATTCTTCCACATGAATCGGCATCAATTATTGCTATGGCTCACTCATTACCTACTGAAGGACACTTCGCAACTGATCTTACTCACCGAAAAATTTTGCAAAGTGGGCTATGGTGGCCTACAATGTACAGAGATGTGGTTCAATTTGTGCAGCAGTGTGATGTCTGTCAACGGTCTGGACAGCCCTTGCAGCGACACTTCTTTCCCCTTCAACCTGTCTTACCTTTGGAACCCTTTCAAAAGTGGGGTCTAGATTTTATTGGCCCAATAACACCACCAACGACCCTCACCAACAATCGATACATATTGACTTGTACAGATTATGCCACTAGATGGGCAGAAGCTTGGTCTTTATGTTTTGCCACAGCTATTTCGATGGCCAAATGTTTGATGAAGGATGTCTTCCCTCGTTATGGATTACCTCTGGAAATCGTGACAGACCAAGGAACACATTTTGCAAACAAGTTAATGCAAGTACTGATTCAGACTTTTCAGATTAGGCCTAAATTCAGCTCTCCGTACTATCCACGTGCTAATGGTCTGACCGAAAGTACCAATAAGATTCTATTGAATATGCTTCGCAAATTGATCTTGGAATGTCCGGAACATTGGGATCAACTCTTACCTGCCGTATTATGGGCCTACCGGACCACGTACAAAGTGGCAACCAGAACAACTCCGTTTAAACTTGCTTATGGATTGGAAGCTATTGCGCCAATGGAAGTAGTGGTACCGAGTCTGCGCGTTGCTTTATCTCAGAAATTACTACTGAAAGAATCTTTTCCATTTCGGTTGGATACGCTCCACCCATTGCTTGTTTACCATCTCGTGTAGTCATTACTTTAGCTACGTTTGCTGAAGCTTTTCGAATCCCTCGGGAAGGGTTGGAGAATGGTCCACTTCTTTTCGTGGCCACCATAAAAGAATTGTTCCCCCGGCACTCATCTAATGAATATGCCATTCTGTGCAAACTTGAACCAGAGCGTACAGCTCTGCAATTTTTGGTAGCCACCCTGAATTTACAAAAATGCACATATGGTATTTCTCGACCATTGGATGATAGATACTGCGTCCCGTGAGCCTGTAAATTTCACATCTTTCTTTTTCCGGTGTATTCACCGTGATTGTGTGACGGTTATCAAGAAAATTGCTAAGAGTGACCTTCCTCGTTCTCGTTTATCCCATATCCTCACTTTCCTCTTTCCGGTGCTCCAAACCGTGCAACCTCCTCCAACCGCTCCCTTCTTGTTACATGAAGAATCTACTCAAACGCTCGAGGACGAGGATGATGATGATGAAGATCTGCTTCAACTATTTCGCCGAAAATGCAGATGCGTTAGCCCCTCTGAAAGTCAGGTGCATGGATCCACTGCTGGTCATGAAACTGAAGTCTTCCACGACACTCCCCCATCTCTTCATGTTGAATCATCCGTTACCTCTTCTCCACTCAACCAGCAGGAACATGGTGCACACCTGGAAGAATCCGAAGAAGTCTCTTCTTGGGCAGACTCTCATCAGTAGGATGAGGAAACTGTGAAGGAGATTGTCACTGAACTCATAACGAAAGTAATTGCCAATGTTGAGGCAGTGATCGCAAAGGCTGAGGTGACAAATCAGACTACAAAAGGAATAATCCTAATGCCGAATACTCTTATCCTCCTTCCTCCACCAACTAACTTGGCTGAGCCCATTCCAGTACGTACGAGTGCAATCGCCAATGTAATTCCCTACGCACCTGCTCCTCCATCCTCTTCTCCCGACTACTCTCCACCACCCTCCCCTCAACTATTCTCAGCCTCTTCATCCCAACCACTTCCTACTCTTCCTCCTACGACTATTATGTTCAATGAATTGGAATCTATGGGTCGCCTCCTGATCCAGTTTTCTCAGCAATTATCTCTTCAAATGAAGCTGGCAATCGAGAATCTCCGGTAGGAATTGCAAGGCAAAGTCGATTAGCTAGAAGTAGATATTGCCCCATTACAAGAAGAAGCCAATGCAGTCAAAGCAGAGAACCATGCTCTGCAGGAAGCAGATATTGCCCCATTATAGGAAGAAGCCAATGCAGTCAAAGCAGAGAACCATGCTCTGCTAGAAGCAGATATTGCCCCATTATAGGAAGAAGCCAATGCAGTCAAAGCAGAGAACCATGCTCTGCTTCACCAATGCCAAGCACTGATAGCAGAGCAGCACAACCTGATTGCCCAACGCGATGCAGCACTTGCTGAGTTAAATGAAAAGAATGTTCTTTTAGTCGCTCGCGATGAACAAATAAAGCAGTTAAATCAATTGGTGCAGGACAAAGACGATGCTCGGATTGCTCTTGGCAATCTATTAGAAGAAACACGTGCGGATCTTGAGCTGGTGACCCAAAAAGGACAAGAAATGGCTTACTTGGCCATGCAGACTACTGAAGAATTAAAGACTGTATCCGTCGATCTTTTCCAGAAGAATCGTGACTTGGAAGCACAAACGCGTCTGACAATTCAGCTTAAGAAAGAATTAGCAGGAATCATGAAAGAAAGGGATGCGTACTACAAAACCATCCAATATCAAGATCAAGAGCTGGAACGCAGAGAAAAGCAGCTAGGCGCTCAAGCAGAAAGATTGTCACGAATTGATGCCCAAATTGCGGATATGAAGCAGCAGAGAGATGCTGCCTTAGGTAATGAATTTTATTTAGAAGAAGCATTTTTGCAGACACAGACCGATGAACTGATGAGTCAAATTATTGCGGCAAGTTCAGTCAGAAGAGACGCACAACTGGTAGAGCCAGACACATTAAAGATTATGCTGGATTCCCTGAAACAAAAGATCACCTAAACATTTAAATTAGCCAGAACACTGTACATACAAGGCATAGTTGATGAGCCTTAGATGTATTTTTTTTTGCGGGTTCGAGTCCAGCGTGCGTGTCAGTGTTAGGCCGTCGGATTGGCATATGTAATCTTAATTTTCATATATCGCACGCACCGAACAGGCATAGCGAATAGATGTAACTTTTACCCATTAATGAAAAGGCATGTACGGTGATTCTTCGAAAAGGAGAGACGGGTTCGCCAGACTGTCTATCTGGGCGACCGTGCCGAGAAGATCGTGTGCAGATTTATCGAATTACTGAGTACTGTATTCTGTTCGTTGAATTGCAGTATTAAGTATTAACACAGCAATATTACATTCACATTAATAAGTCTGTGCGATTGTGTGATTATTAACTCGCGTGATACGTTACTGTGTAAAGATAATCGTAATTGGAAAATAGTAACTGTGTAGCGGAAGTTGTTGCCTTGAAAGTATAGTTACTGTTTAATTGAATATTTAATTTGGGAAAACTAAATAAAAGGCCTCTGCACTGTCAGACCCCTAACCATCCCCAAGAACCCGAAATGAGATTAAAAGCGACTTGACAGAATTGCTTTTAACAGATAGCTTCAGCAGTATTTACTACCTCAAGCTAATATGACCCTAGAATTTGGCTATAGTGCAATCATGGAGAGCTACCCTGACTCTAAAGCATTGAAGGAATTGTTTGCAGGATGTATCTTTACCAAATCAAATCGCAATGTCTTTGGTGACATAAGAGACCTCCCCTCAATGTCTACCAATCGTTCTGCATACGCTACTATATTAACACAACATACCCAAATACTATCCAAATTAATCATTTAACATCTTGAAGCGCAAGCTAATCCTGATCAAGGTAATTTTTTTTTCACAACAGCATCAAACCAATGAGGTTCACACTAGAAACATGAAAAGCAATCTGACACGTATATTCATGATTGATATCTGTACGCCCATTCCTCTTACTCACTCCACGATCATTTTAGGGTTCCTATCCACTTTTGTCTCCCAACTAAAGATGTGGAAAGCGGAAGTATCCCTATTAGCTGAAAGAGCACAATCATTCACAATAATTCTTTTTCCAATAGTTAAGCATAATGTCAACAATACTTCAGGTTCTATTTCTACAGCGATAAATGAATGCACATATCAGGTGACATTATGTATGGAGATCCCATCATAGTAGAGACATCAAACAAAACAGTCAAACAAAGCCCACTGTTCAGAATACAAATAACCATGTTTGTCTTGAAGTCTATGCATTGATTTCCCTCAATCCAATTTTAGTGAACCAGACACGGTTCAGCTCACGATCAATCCTCTTAGTTGTTTACTTGAACACTGATCATAGTGTCTTCTTCCCTACAATTGGAGATGATCCCCTCCTCTCTCTGATGTGTACACCAGCCCACCAATAGCCCCTTGCCCACGTGCACAAAAGAAATCCCCATAGGAGCAGAAAATTTCCCCGAAAACCTCCCTGGACGGCCAGAGGAGCTCTCCAAAGAGGCTCAAAATTCTCCCCTTCTTTGATGAACAGCACTCCTTGTTGATGATGCGCTCATCAGTGATAGCTTCTTTTTCAGAAATCTTCGAACATTGCGAACCCAGCTCAAATACTTTTCTTGATATTTGGATGACAAATGGTCCAAAGCAAGTATCATTGGATAGGACCTAATTGTCATTTATGGGTGAAGCATAGAGAAGAAAAGGGTATACAAAAGGTTCGCTATAATCAAAACAATCAACACGGGCATCAGCAACAATAGGCTCAACAGGCCACTTAGGCCAATGCTATAGTTATAGAATTATCAAATTTGGAGTGTTGTAATGATGCAGGTGCCAGTACATCAAGAAGTCTACATCTCAATCATGAAAATCAGTGGAATTGCGATTGCAAGCAATGTGATAAGGTCAAAGAGGTGGATGTCTTGGAAATTACAAGGTCTAAAAATGAAAGTCCCATCGATTGGCAGGAACAAAGACATATAAGAGACCAATTTCATAAATGGATCCAACAGGATCAGCAAAAACAGGTGCAATTTCCAAGTTCATGATGGAGTATTCTTATAAAAAATGAAGAAGGGGGATAAGATTAAGTCCAAGCAAGATTTAGACAATGACTAGTTCGAGGTGATCATTAGCTCTCCTTTGCAATTGTCCTTAGATAAGTTATTATCTTTGGTACCAGCTTTTAGAGAGAAGTTATTGAAGAAGCTTGTTGGGCAGTAGTCAGAGCCAGCAACTACACAGGTACCATCGACATCCGCTAACAACATTGATCCGATGGATGTAGATTTTGTTGTGCAAGTAATTCATGCACAGTATAACCAAAGGCGATTTGATGAAGTGTTTCTTGATGGTGGCTTAGGATTGAATATATTACCTGAGCATATTCTTAAAGAATTGGGGAATGGGGCTTTGGCTCCAATGCCTTTTCAAGTAAGAATGGCAAATCAAACTAGAGTCCAATTGTTGGGCATTCTAAAGCAACAACAAATCATAATTGCAAGGATGTCATTCATGGTAAACTTTGTGGTGATTAGAATGTCTGAGTCAGCATACCCATATGAAATGTTGTTAGGAAGATCTTGGTTCAAGCTAGCTAAGGCTAAGCACGATTGGGGATTCAATGTGGTGGTGATTACAAGAGGTAAAAAGGAGGTGAAATTCCCATGAAAGGTAGAAGAAACATGTCGGTACGAGAGAAGCCATTGACAGTTCAGACCATTAATTTGGCAGATGCGATAGAAGATGATGAGGAGGAAGAATTTTTGAAGGAAAACCCAACCATTGTACCAGTTTTCAAAGTAGATGTGGAAGGTGTGTTAGCAAAGGATGACAAACTAGTGGAGAAGTCAAGTGAGCCAGCTCCAAGTGACACATTGGGGGTACACAGTTGAGAAGGATGTTTGAACAAAGTTTGGAAATTCCTACATAGCAAAAACTAGAGCAGCAAGAGAAAGAGGTAATTAATTTGGCTAAAAAGATTTATGAAAAAAAAAATGTAAGTTTTGGGAGGGTAAAAGAGGGACGGAGACTGAACCGAAGATGGCGAGAATAAGCAAAGAATTAGAGGGTCAGTTCTTGGAAGACTTGATTTTCTTATTAAAGGAATATGTGGATGTTTTTGCTTGGGATTACTCATAGGTGAAAGGTATAGAACCTGATCTACATCAACATCACGTTAATTTAAAGAAGGATGCAGTTCCGATTGTGCAGAAAAGGTATCCGATGAGTCCTAATTTTGCTAAGCACATTGAATAGGAAATCGATAAACTATTGGCAGTTGGATTTATTAAACCCATTAATCAGGTCACATGGTTGTCTCCTATTATAGTGGTCCCTTAACAGAATGGGAAGTTGAGAATTTGTGTTGATTATAGAAAGTTAAATGCAGCAATAATTACGGATCCCTTCTTTATGCCGTTTTGTGATGCAGTATTGGATGCAGTAGTTGGACATGAGATGTATAGTTTTTTGGATGGATTTTCAGGTTACAATCAAATTTGTGTTGTTGAGGAGCATCAACACAAGACTGCATTCATTACAAAATTTGCTGCTTATGTGTTTACAACCATGAGTTTTGGATTCAAGAATGGACCTCCCTCGTTCAACTATGTCGCACATAAAGTGTTTGTACCTTATTAACAGGATTTCATGCAAGTTTTTCTGGATGATTTCTTAGTGTTTGGAAAAAAATTACAACATTTGATGCATCTAAAATCTTGTTTTGATAGGTGCAAAAAATTAAGCATTGTGCTCAATCCATTCAAGACCGTCATTGTAGTAAAAAGTGGTATTTTATTGGGAAATGTCATTTCTCAAGAAGGAATGGCTATAGATGTTAAGAAGATTGAAGCTATTAGGATTGCAAAAGCTACCACAAATGTCAAAGAAGTAATGAGATTTGTTGTTCAGATTAAGTGGCATGCTAGGTATTTAAGGTACTTGGCCAATATTTATTTACCACTCACACATTTGACAAAGAAGGATGTTCCATTTGTATGGGCTGAAGCTCAAGAAAAAGCATTTCAATTATTAAAGAAGATGGTTTCAGTAACACCGATTTTGCAACCTCTAGATTGTTCATTGCCATTCCATATATTTGTTAATGCATCGAATGTGGTTGTAGGAGCAGTTTTGATGCAGCAAAAGGAAAAAGGATGGTATAGGCGAGTATATTATGCTAGTAGGGTGTTGTGTGCAGCTGAACGAAACTATCTCATGACTGAAAGAGAAGCTTTAGCAATGGTGCATGCTCTTAACAAAGTGATTTTTCATGTTGATCATCAGGATTTGGTGTATTTGATCAAGAAGCCTTTATTGATAGGAAGGTTGGCTAGGTGTATGCTTCTATTGCAAGAATTTGATTTTGTGATTATTCATACTCCAGGGAAAGAGCATGCAATGACAAACTACCTTAGTAGATTGGAATCAGATGGAGTATTACCTCCACATTTTACACCTAATCAAAGGAGGAATTTTGCTCTCAAAAGTAGACCATATTTGGTTATACCTGGTGCATTGTATAAAAAGGGACTGGATCGGGTCATTAGGAGATGTGTACTAGAGTTTGAGCAACCAGGTATGTTGCAAGAAGCACATTCAGGTGTAGTAGGAGGACACTTGTCAAGAGATATTATAGGGAAAAAGGTGTTACAAGCAGGATTGTGGTGGCCTACGGTATTAAAAGATGCTCATGAGTATGCTAAAAGGTGTATGATTTATCAAAATACAAGTCAAACAGATAATCCAGATCGGATGTTTAATCATCCTGTTTTACCATTCGATCCATTTCAAAAGTGGGGGATGGATTTTGTTGGTCTTATCAAGCCTATTACGCAACGTGGTAATGGATATATTTTAGTAGGTATAGATTATTGCACAAAGTGGGTTGAAGCAGTAGCATTGAAGGACAACAAGGTGGCAAGTGTTGCAAAGTTCCTCTACCATAACATTATGGCCAAGTTTGGTTGCCTAGTGGAGTTAGTGATTGATAGAGGAGATCATTTCCTTAATGAAGTAATTTTAAAATTAACAAGAACTCATTTGATTATGCATACAAAGTCTACAGCATATCACCCACAGGAAAATGGTCAAACAGAAAGCTAGTTCATGATAATCAGAAAAATTGAGATTCGCTTTTAGATTCAGATTTATGGTCATTGAGGACAGCTTTTAAGGTAACTACAGGAATGACACCATTCAGATTGGTATATGGGCTTGAAGTTGTAGTTCCAATGGAGTTTGTGGTTTTGAGTTTGAGAGTAACAGCTTAAAAGATGTCTCCTCAAGTATCGGTTAAGCATACAAGTAAGTATCTTCTTCAAATGGAGGAGGATTGTTTAGTTAGTTCATACATTATAGAAGTTATTCAAAGAAGGAGAGGCTTGGGTTAATATGAACGTGAAATTCAAGTTATTTCAAGTAGGAGATTGGGTGATGGTGTACAACTCCAAATTAGGGCCTCATCCAGGAAAACTTACATTGCGGTATAAAGGTTTATATCAGATTGTGTAGGATTTGGGTCAAGGAATTTTTTTATTAGCTGATGTGTTTCATACAAGGATGGAAAAACCAATCAGTGGATTTCTTCTAAAGGGAAGCCACCTCATATAGATTAGTTATCATCAAATTTGGTTCAGGTATTAATGAATCCAAATGTGCAACTTAGCACCCTTTCTGATCATCGTTGCAGGAAAACTTATTTTTCTACATTCGGATTAGTAATGGTACGTTTTCTGAAGAACTTTTCTTTCAAGGTTTCACTAAGTACCTTTGTAAGATTATATTGGTGAACTTATTAATAATTTGAGAAGTTGGGGCATATTAGTAGAAATGGTTTCCAAAACGCTTGGCTTAGTCATATTTTGTTGGGCAAGAATAGAAGAATTTTGCTTTCTTGGAGTTTTATGTGTTGGATGTCATAAAATCCAATTTTTCTCAGTCCATTGTTCGTGGCTCGGAATTCATCGATTCATAGCAGATGGAATCGGAATTTTCTCCATCGGGGTTTGCTCTCTCGGAGTTTGCTAGATCAAAAAGCATGGGCTTGGCCAAGGTTTGTCAAGATGCTATTTTTTCGGTGTAGTTTCACGCACTAAAGTGTTCAAGGCAAAACACATGAGTAAACAGTTTTCAAATTATTTCATCATTTTGCGAGAGGATGTGAAATTATTAGATGTAAATCTCACTTATAGACAAGCATTATCAATAGTCACTATTACGTGTGAGCAAGGTGGTGCTGTGTAGGCACTTGAGTGATGATTAGAAGCTTGCCACTTGTGTTTTGTGTCTGTTGAATGCTATTTCATGCCGAGAAGGAAGACAGTCTGTGTAACCTCTATAGCTCCAACTAACAATACATCAGAGATGAGGGGCCGAGTGAAACACAAGGAAGTCGTAGCCCGGAAAGATGATTCCACTTCGGAGGAGAGCGACAGTCTACTGCAAGAGGAAGAGGAGGACACTCCGACACCAACTTCAGCAAGCAAGCTAGTGCAATCACCAATGGACCCATTCACGAACTTCAAGGTGGAGATTGATGTTAGTGCGCCTCTGAATGTGTGTTTCTCTCTTTGAGTTTGCCTCGTTACCTTGGTCAACATAACAATTTAACTACTATGCGAAGATTCAATTGGATATCATCAAGAAGACAAAAGGGAAACTTTCTATGTAGGTAAAATTCTCTCTAGAGCTTATTGCAGAAGTGTTTAAATTACCTTTGCATAAGGAAACAATAATATCGAAGTGTTGAGAGGAAATGTTAAAGAAGGAATTTGAACCACGTGAAGGTGGTAGGCAGTAATACATGCTGAAGAATGTTACATATGCATGACGCGAGTAGTTGAAGTGGTATTTAGAGCATCTATGTTTCATTGTCAAATATGAATATATGTTGAATGAGAAATTTGCTCCTTTACCTTGTGCTGAAGTAGGTGGGAAAGTTAGTTGGTCTCATTGGGTGTATGAAAGAATGCATAGTGAAAGTTTTTCAAGCGATAGATGAAAAATGTTGGTAAATTGCAGGATGGTAGCGTACTTGGCTACTTTGTTTCAATTTGTTCAACAAGTTGATAAGCAAGAAGTGGTTTGGCGAAAAGAGAGTATAAGTAAACTAGATTCATCAGTGGATAAAAAGCAAGAACAGGTGTTCGACAAGGAGACAAAGTAGTAGGAAGATGTATATAGTGATTTATTTACAAGACGGAAGAAATAGCCTCACTTGCTCAAAAGTTAAAAGGCGAGTCATCTAAAGGATTAATTTTTCAAGAGTCATTAGTCCATATTTCGGACAATGAGGAGAAACCAAGGATAGTTGAAAGGACATTCAAGCTATCCAAGAAAAGGAAGTTAGAGCCTGAATTGCAAACAATTGTGGATAAATCTACAAGTGAGCAGGGTCAACATTTAAAGACTAAAATAGGTTCAAAAGTGAAGATGATGCAGATGAAGTTAGAGGAAGTATCTAAGTTCTTATTGAAGCATGAAGGACAATTGAAACAATAGAAGCAGCTTCTCGATACGATAAATTCTGAAGAATATCAATTACTAAAGGTACAAGTTCTGAGTCTTCAAGAGGAGTTACAAAGGAAAAGTCAAGAGTACAAGAAGATAAGTACTGAATGTAAGTAGCAGCACGCGGTTGAAATCTCAAAGGTAAAAATGTCACTGCAGGAATTTGAGTTATGGACAGTTCAGATGCAGGAAAAGGTAGAGTCTGAGATGAAAAATTTGTCAACTCTGAATTCAAGCTTGCAAATGGAGGTTGTAGTCCTTAAATCTAGATTGAAACCTTTGTTAGTATTGGAGAGACAGACTCTTAAGAATGATGAAGTAGAGATATGTTGATATATTTAGGTAGTGATGTGTGTGAACACACTAGGACCGCCGGGGCACTTTTTTCCCTCTTTAGGAGGTTTTTTCCCCCCGGCTTGTATATACGCCTATTGCCCTAATGGGCTACTCATCTTTGTACATTCTCTAGTAATACATTCAATATTGTGTGTTGTGCTCCAAGCTTCTTCTTCTTCCTTCTGATGTTCACGTGCTTCCACAGACGTCTAACTCCAACAATTGGTATCAGAGCAAGTCATCGCTTCATCTAGGGCGCCGTCAATACTCCTCCGTTTGCAGTCTCAGAATCGCATGAATTTTGGTGAACATACTCAGCGTGTTTTTGAGATCAAAACAGCTTCGCTTTGTGGTGCCGAAATCGCGATCTGATCTCGTTTCGGCCTCCGAACGCACTATCGTAGCACTTGTGCAGGCTATTTCATCTTTTTGTGCCAAAGGTATATACCAGTTTCCGTTTGCCAGTTTAAGCGTCTCGAAGTCTGCTACAGATCTAGTAGAACTCGTCGAGGTAGTTCTGTTCAACTTTTTGAGATACAATCAATTTTTTGCATCAAGGTATTTTAGTCACCGACCATGGCTGAAAGCAGTGATGTATTCCGTATGTTGGCTGTTGAGGATAAGTTGGATGGTACCAACTACCCATTATGGGCTTATATGATGCGACATGTATTGGTTGCAAAAGGATTGTGGAACATTGTGCAGGGTGTTGAAAGACGTCCTGTTACACCTCTGACTACAGGTACTACAAATACAGGTGTTGGAGCTCATGAAGATGGTGTCGAAGATGATATTCCGCAGATTCCTGTTCGTGCTATTGTTTCTGCTGCACCTACTACAAAGCAGATTTGCTGGGATGGCAGAGATGCCCACGCACATGCATTGATAGCTTTGTCTATCAAACGTGCCATTATTCCTCACATTCGCTCTTGCAGAACAGCTAAGGATGCTTGGGATACACTTACCACATTGTACCAAGCTAGGAATGAGGCTCTTGTTGCTTACCTCCAAAAACAATTAGAGAGTGAGCACATGAATGAAGGTGATTCTATGGACAGTTTCCTAACGAAGATCAAAGACTTGGAGGAACAGTTGATTTCTGCTGATGAGGTTATACTAGATAGCTCACTTGTGCAAACCATTCTGAATGGTCTTCCTGATTCATATCAGAGTTTTGCTTCTACTCTTCAGTTGATGATGAAAGGCAATCCAAATGCCTTATCATTTGAGGAGTTAGTCTCTGTTCTGTTGCAAGAAGATCAGTCCAGACAAAATAGGTCCATTATGCGAGTTACAGATCAAGCTTTCCTGGCTAGTCAGAAGGGCAAAGGAAAATGGAGCTCTTCAACTAGTAAGCAGAAATCTACTAATTCTGCATATTTGAAGAAGGAAGATAAAGATGAGAAGAAATCAGGAAAGCAGAAATTGTTTTGTAAGTACTGTAAAGGGAATGATCATATCATAAAGAACTATCCAAAACTGGCTGCTAAAGAGGCAAAGAAGAAAGAGGCTGGAATGGTTGTTGCAAAGGCCTCTACCCCAAAAATAGAGTCTGCAAATCTTGTGCAGGAAGAAGAATGGGCGTTTACTACTGTCTGCAGTTTTGACCCATCTTCTCATGATCAGTGCATGTCTGGAGTAGACTCAGATGTTTGCTATTTTGATAGTGGGGCAACCAAACATATTACCTCGTAGCGCAGTTTCTTCTCTTCACTCGAGCCTGCCCCTATAGGGAATACTGTTACATGCACCAACAACTCCTCTTATCCTGTTATGGGAGTTGGTAAGATCATTTTGACTACTGCTGATGGTAGTTCTTTCACTTTGTCAGATGCTTTATTTTTGCCAGAGATCAAAAAGAACCTATTATCAGTTTTTGCATTAGCCAAGATTGGCTTGGTTGTGAAATTTGTTGATGACAGGTGTACAGTTCATGATCTATCAAATGGCGATGTGATTATTGCTTCTGGCATTTTATGTTGTGGGTTGTATAAGCTCATAGACTATGAAAGATCTGTAAATGATTTGGCATGTGCAGTAAATGATTCTCATGCTATGTCAGATGCAAAGCTTTGGCAAGCACGCTTTGGTCATCTGAATTTTGCTAGTTTGCTACGCCTGCAGAAATCTGAAATGGTGTCCTCTTTGCCCAAACTTGAGGCACCTGGAAAACATGTTTGCGAAGGCTGTATTTTGGGCAAAATGCAGCGTTCCTCCTTTCCAAAAGATGGTTTAGTTCGTGCTAGACAGAAATTGCAGCTTGTACATAGTGATGTCTGAGGTCCTATGTAGACACCCTCTTTTGGAAATTACCTTTACTTCGTGACTTTCATTGATGATTTTTCTAGGCATGCATGGGTATATCCACTCAAAGCAAAGTCCGAAGTGTTCATGTGCTTTAAACAATTTTGGCTGAAAATCTGTCAGCATGTAAAATGGGCACCCTCCGTTCTGATCGAGGGGGGGGGATATATGTCTTCTGATTTTAATGCATTTCTGGCTGAACGTGGGATAAAACACTAGTGTACAGTGCCATATACACCTCAACAGAATGGAGTTGCTAAATGGAAGAATAGGTCTCTCATGGAGATGGCGAGGTGTATGGTCAAAAGTCAGGCTTTACCTCATAGTTTCTGGATTAAGGGTGTCATGTGTGCAGCATATGTACTGAACAGGTGTCCCACTAAAGCACTGCAGTCTATCACTCCATATGAGGCTTGGCATGATCGCAAGCCATCTGTTGCTCATCTACGTGTTTTTGGTTGTTTGGCATATGCATTAGTGCCTGAACAACATCGCAGAAAATTGGATGATAAGGCAGTAAAATGTATTTTTGTTGGGTACAGTTCTGAAAGTAAAGGCTATCGTTTGTATCATCCACAGACTAAATGCATTCTGGTTAGCCGTGATGTTGTCTTTGTGGAAGATGCTATTCAGCCATTGCTTTCATGTACTAAGGAGACATTTGTTAGCTCCAAAGACATGTATGATACTTTGATGCCTCTTTTTACAGGTGGACAGTCTAGTGCTGGTCCTATTGAGGCAACTTCTCAGCCTTTGCAGGTTTCATATGATGATGCACATCATTCCATTTCTCATACAGATTTACATGATGCACTTGTTGATGAGAGAGCTGATATTGAGCAGGCAAAAACTATGCCAAAATGGCTGGTGCAGACTTTGCGTGATAGCAAATTAGATGCACCTTTGTCATATCGTACTCGTTCAGGCTCTCATAGTGCCTCCTTTGCATCAGATTGCTATGCTATGGCTGCATCTAGTCTCATGTGATGCAAATGAGCCTGTTTCTTTTGATGAAGCACATAATTCAAAAAATTGGATGGCTGCTATGAAATCTGAATATGATTCTATAATGAAGAATAGTACATGGTCTTTATATGACTTGCCTCTTGGCAAGAAGGCCATTGGCACTAAGTGGGTATACAAGCTGAAGCGTAAACCTGATGGTACAGTTGACAGGTATAAGGCTAGGCTTGTTGCAAAGGGTTATGCGTGAAAGAACTTGGAGAAGCTTGTCGAAGGTAGAAAAGTGCGTTTCGAAGCGATGAAGTTTGGTCAAGCCAACCGGCACAAGACCAGCCCTTGAGCTTTTGGAGACTCAAATAGACCTTATAGGCATGCTATAAGTGCAAAGAAACACACTATGTACCTTGGAGCATCAAGGAGAATGAGTCGATACAAAACAGATAGGTTCACGGGTCGACTAGCTCAAAAAAACTTACTATCTATGGAAGAGACAATGAACTTCAAATGCCCATAGCGACCAGGGTGATTACAATTAGAAAAAATCCTTTTATGGGAGTGATACACATAGGGTTGAGTATATGGAATGCACAAAAGTATAAGGAATAAGCAAAATATGCTATAGGAATGAATGCGACATTCACCGGTGGTATTTCCTATTTTTCAGGAATACGCAGAGATTGACCCCGAGGCAGAAAAACTGAGATTTCTCCAAATCTGCTGAACCAAATGCTTTGACAATTTACAGGCATAAACTAGACACTGATACCTTTCCAATGAGTCCTCTTGCACTCAATTTGGAGCTCTGAGGAGAGAGCAGCAACCTCTGCAAGATTACTGTTGGCGAAGAAGATGATGCAGAAAATTGAAGGAGCAAGACAATGATGGTGACAAGTGTATGTATATTGCTTCCATGTAATGTACAAGTGATTTCAACTCCTTATATAGCCTCTAGGAGTGTTCCACGACTTTTACAACTTGAATTTGAATTCAAATGAAGGTGGGAATGGTTGTTGGATGGAATCAATTCACTTCCCTACAATCTAGGAAAAGTGAAGATCTTGATTGATCTACTTTTAGGTGACTTGATTTGCTTGATTGAATGCAACTTCAACCACCAAAAATTTCGTGGGATTTTGGCCCTATATTTGTACCTTTACATGTGTATACAACTCAAGGCTTTTACAACGGTAAATGAGCCATCAAAATATTCTCAAAAAATACAATAAATGAGCATATGAAAAAGAACTCTCCAACGGATATTCTTTCGACGCGATAGCCTTTGATGTAGATCAAATCCACCTCAAGCATAGTGTAAGCTTGATGTTCCAACAGCTCCCCCTCAAGCTAAAGTATGCTTGAGTCTTCATTCTCTGATAGGTTGAATACCTGCCATAGCTTTGAATCTACAAAGCTTTATTCCATCAAGTGCCTTCGTCATCATATCTGCTACTTGCTTTTCAGTCGGAACAAAAGAAATGTCGATCTCCTTTGCCATGAGCTTCTCCCTGATGAAGTGGTAATGGACTTCTATGTGCTTGGTTCTCGCATGAAAAATAGGATTTGCCGCTAGATGCATGGAACTTACATTATCTCCAAATATGTGAGGTTTGGAACTCACAAGTCCCAAATCTGTATACAATGCTTTTAACCATATTGCCTCTTGAGTTGCTATGGTCAAGCCTCTGTACTCTGCTTCAGTTGAAGATAAAGCAACTGTTGGTTGCTTCTTGGAACTCCATGACACTAGCTTTGAACCTGCAAATGCTAAGTAACCAGATGTACTTTTTCTATCATCCTTAGCTCCTGCCCAATCTGCATCTGAGTAGATTTTGATATCCAAATCGGAAGAGTAAGGATAGAATATACCTTCATTAATTGTACCTTTGAGATACTTAAGTACTCTCTTAGCCGCATCCATGTGTGGTCTTCTTGGTGAGTGCATGAGCTGACTAAGCACTCCCACACTATATGAGATGTCTGCCCTTGTGTGAGTAGCATATATCAAGCTACCTACCAAGCTTTGATACTCTTTAATGTCTTCGATTTTCTCACCCTCATAAACACTAAGTTTATGATTCATCTCCAAAGGTGTACCTGCAGGTTTAGTGTTCTCCATTTTGAACTTGAGAAGAAGATCCTGAATGTATCTTCTTTGAGTCAAATACATTCCTTCATCTGTGTATATCACCTGCATACCTAGGAAATATGTGAGCTCACCTAGGTCACTGATTTTGAACTCCTCTTGCATGTGTCTCTTGATCCTTTGAATGCCATTTAGATCATCACATGTCACAATAATATCATCTACATATACACATAGATAGATAACCTCATTGTGATCCCTTTTGATGAATAGAGAAGGATAGGAGCTGCTAGCTTTGAATCCTTGGTCTTGAAGATATGTAACCAACCTGTAATTCCAAGCTCTTGGAGCTTGTTTCAATCCATACAATGCTTTCTTAAGTCTGCAAACATAAGATGGATGATTAGGGTTTTCAAAACCTGGTGGTTGTGACATGTATACCTCTTCACTTATCCAACCATTTAAGAATGCATTTTTCACATCAAGTTGGAGGAGTCTCCAATTCCTTGCAGCAGCTACACTTATCAATGTCCTGATTGTAGTCATCTTTGCAACCGGTGAGAATGTTTCCTCATAGTCTATACCATGAGTTTGTGAGCATCCTTTGGCAACTAATCTTGCCTTGTACCTGCAAACTGATCCATCTGAATTTCTTTTAACTTTATATACCCATCGGCAACCAATTACCTTTTGATTCGGTGACATCGGAACCAAATCCCAAGTGTCCATTTCCTTCAATGCATCTATCTCTTCGTTCATGGCCTTTTCCCAATTAGGGTTTCCCTTTGCCTCTTCATAGGTTGAGGGTTCCTCTGAAATAGAGTCTTTTGCCAAGTAGATTGAATGCTTTGTAACAAATGTGGAATCATATCCATACCTTTCTGGTTGTTTCTTCTCTCTTGCTGATCTTCTACGTGCTTGTTTGGAGCATTCTCCAACCTCTTGCATCTTTGCTTTGCCTCTTGACTTCCATAGCTTGTAATCCCTTTCTCTTTCATCTTGGTCATCGTCTGTATCACTTCTTGGATCCTGGACATGTGTATCATGCTTGCTTCCTAATTGATGAGAGTCATAATCAAGATCATATGGTAGTGTTACCTTTTGTTTGTCTTCATCATACCAAGACCTGTGTTCTTCAAACACAACATCTCTACTTGTAGTGAATTGCTTGGTTGAAGGATTGAAGAACCTGTAACCCATCTGAGTTGAATCATATCCAATAAACACTGCCTTTGTTGCCCTTTCATCTAGCTTACCTCTTATTTGTGATGGTACATGAACATAAGCTAAACAACCAAAAACCTTGCAATGTCCAAGACTAGGTTTTCTTCCATGCCATGCTTCATAAGGAGTCATACCTTGAAGTGATTTGGATGGAAGTCGATTGACAAGGTACACTGCAGTTGAAATAGCTTCTGCCCAAAGATAATGTGGCAACTTCTTCTCTTCAAGCATTGTTCGGGCTGATCCAACCAATGTCTTGTTTCTCCTCTCTGCAATTCCATTTAGTTGAGGGGAGTACCTGGTAGTCACTTCCCTTTTGATACCTTTATCCTGCAAGAACTCATCAAAATCTTTGGAGAAGTATTCTCCCCCTCCATCAGATCTGAGCTTCTTTAGTGATCTACCTGTATGATTCTCCACATGTGCAAGATACTTCTTGAAGCAATCAAATACTTCATTCTTACTCTTGATAAAGTATAGAACAGTCCACCTACTATGGTCGTCAATAAATGAGACATAATACCTTGATCCTGCCAATGAAGGTTCTTGACTTGGTCCCCATACATCTGTGTGTACTAAGTCCAATAAGTTGTTGTGGATGTAGCCTTTGTGGTTGAATGGTTGTCTTTGTGCCTTCCCAATCTGACATGCATCACACCTGTTGATCATGTGTTGCTTTGATATGTTCGGCAGTCCTAGAACACTTTGATCCCTGCATATATCCTTCAAGGTTCTTTCATTCACATGAGCAAGTCTCTTATGCCACACTTCAAGCTCACTTAGGGTTTGAGACCCAAAGTTGAATAGAGCTATGTTCCTGGTATCTCCTACTTCAAAAGTAAAGAGCCTACCATGCTTCTCACCTCGGGCTATCTTCTTGAAGCCTTGACATGGATCTTCCACAAAAGCTCCATGTTGGGTGAACCTAACTTGCAAGCCTTTTTCAACTATTTGGCCTACACTGATTAGGTTTTTAGTGATAGTGGGTACATAGAGAACCTTACTCAGAATGTTTGTCCTGCCATTGGAAGCTTTGACATTACCAATCTTCTCCACATTGTGCTTCGTGTCATCCCCTGTTTGCACTTCATGTCTATGCTTTGGACTTTCCAAGTCAGATAGAAGAGCAACGTTGTCTGCAACATGATTCGAGCATCCTGAATCTATGTAGAACAAATGATCATCTTCTTTACCTTCTTTGTGGCTTAGGTTCATAAGAAGTAATGAGTCTTCATGTGGTTGATCTTCTGAATAATTGTTGTAGTCCCTTCTATTATAGCTTCTATTGTTGTTGTTGAAGTTGTGTCCACCTCTGCCTCTATTGCCGCCATATCCACCTCTTCCACTTCCTTTCTGGGTCTTCCCATTGAACCAGCAATTCTGAGTGGTGTGGTTGGTCTTATCGCATATGGCACAAGGTTGAACATTCTGACCTTTGGCTTTGTCTTGCTTTGGTCCTTTCTTCTTCCCTTTCCACTTGCTCTTGCTTGCGAAGTTGGCTTGGGAAGTCTCTTCTTCATCTTCTTCCTTCTTCTTGCCTTTCTGCTTCTTATCCTTTTTATCTGCATATAGAGCACTAGTTGAATTACCATGATAAGAGTTACCTTCCTTTATGCTATTATTGGCTTCTTGATTGAAGAGTTGTCCAAGAAAGATGTTGAAGTCTGGAGTCTGCACATCCATGATGAGATCATAGGCCGTCGTGAAGGATTGCCATTGCTTATCACTTCGAATGCCGTTGAGAATTTGCCTCATGATGACCTCTTCTTCAATCAGCTCTCCAATGGATGCTAACTGATCCGCAACCTCTTTGACCTTGGTAACAAACTCTGTGATGGTTTGTTTAGGTGTCTTCTTCATTTGGTTGAACTCGTTCCAAAGATGATTCTTTCTTGCTTTGGTACTAGCAGAAAAGAAAGTCTCCAGGGCATCCCAAGTCTCTTGAGATGTCTTGCATCCTCTAATATGTGGTAATAGAAAGTCAGAGATAGAGTTTAGTATGTACGACCTTGCTTGAGCATCCCTTGCGCACCAAAGTGTGAGCTTATTTGTCTCCTCCTGTGTAGGTCCTCCTTTGGATCTTGGAATAGGCATAACTTCATCACCTGCTACAATTCCATAAAGATTTCTACCTTGCAAATAGGCCTCCATTCTGATTTGCCAAGCCGCGTAGTTGTGTCGATCAAGCTTCTCGATCATTGAGGGAAAGCCGTCACCCATCTTGAACTAGCTTTGATACCACTGAAAGAACTTGGAGAAGCTTGTCGAAGGTAGAAAAGTGCGTTTCGAAGCGATGAAGTTTGGTCAAGCCAACCGGCACAAGACCAACCCTTGAGCTTTTGGAGACTCAAATAGACCTTATAGGCATGCTATAAGTGCAAAGAAACACACTATGTACCTTCGAGCATCAAGGAGAATGAGTCGATACAAAACAGATAGGTTCGCGGGTCGACTAGCTCAAAAAAACTTACTATCTATGGAAGAGACAATGAACTTCAAATGCCCATAGCGACCAGCGTGATTACAATTAGAAAAAATCCTTTTATGGGAGTGATACACATAGGGTTGAGTATATGGAATGCACAAAAGTATAAGGAATAAGCAAAATATGCTATAGGAATGAATGCGACATTCACCGGTGGTACTTCCTATTTTTCAGGAATACGCAGAGATTGACCCCGAGGCAGAAAAACTGAGATTTCTCCAAATCTGCTAAACCAAATGCTTTGAAAATTTACAAGCATAAACTAGACACTGATACCTTTCCAATGAGTCCTCTTGCACTCAATTTGGAGCTCTGAGGAGAGAGCAGCAGCCTCTGCAAGATTACTGTTGGCGAAGAAGATGATGCAGAAAATTGAAGGAGCAAGACAATGATGGTCACAAGTGTATGTATATTGCTTCCATGTAATGTACAAGTGATTTCAACTCCTTATATAGCCTCTAGGAGTGTTCCACGACTTTTACAACTTGAATTTGAATTCAAATGAAGGTGGGAATGGTTGTTGGATGGAATCAGTTCACTTCCCTACAATCTAGGAAAAGTGAAGATCTTGATTGATCTACTTTTAGGTGACTTGATTTGCTTGATTGAATGCAACTTCAACCACCAAAAATTTCGTGGGATTTTGGCCCTATATTTGTACCTTTACATGTGTACAACTCAAGGCTTTTACAAGGGTAAATGAGCCATCAAAATATTCTCAAAAAATACAATAAATGAGCATATGAAAAAGAACTCTCCAATGGATATTCTTTCGACGCGATAGCCTTTGATGTAGATCAAATCCACCTCAAGCATAGTGTAAGCTTGATGTTCCAACAATGCGTAGGAAAGAGGCATTGATTTTGATGAGACCTTTGCACCTACATGCCGTATGACTACTGCTCGGAGTATTTGTGCACTTGCAGCCCATCATGGTTGGAATGTACATCAATTGGACATTAAAACAGCATTTTTGAATGGTGGCTTGCATGAAGAAGTGTATGTTTTTCAGCCCCGTGGATTTGTGCAGAAAGTGCATGAAAACCAGGCGTGGAGGTTAAAGAAGGCATTATATGGTTTAAAGCAAGCACCATGTGCTTGGTATGAGAAGATACATGCCTATCTGGTTGCACATGGTTTTGAGAACAGTCCAACTAAAAGCACCTTATATGTTAAGCGTGCTAATGATGTGCTTGTGATCATTGTTGTCTATGTTGATGACATGCTGCTCACTTGTCCTATTGAGAAGCATATTGCTGATTTCAAGGCTGATTTGCATGCCTCATTTGAGATGTCTCATTTGGGGCATTTGCATCACTATTTGGGCATTCAATTTATGCAAGTTGATGGTGGAATGGCTTTGTTTCAAACAAAATATATTGACACATTATTGCAGCGTTTTGGCCTTGAAGACTGTAAGCCTATTGCCACTCCTATGGAGACAGGTTTAGGATTGAGTCTTCATGATGCTGGAGATGCATTTGATGCTATTCTCTATCAGCAGGCTGTTGGATGCTTGATTTACTTATGCATTACTCGGCCAGATATTCAATTTGTTGTCTCACATATGAGCAGGTTTATGCATTGCCCAAGAGTCATGCATTGGAAGGCAGTTAAGCGCATCTTTAGCTACTTGAGTGGTACTCGGCTACTTGGGTTGTTTTATCCCAAGGGGGGATCACTACTGCCAGATTTGCATGCTTTTTCTGACTCAGAATAGGCTGGTTGCTATGACACTCGTGTGTCCACTAGTGGCTTTTGCTTCATGCTTGGTAGCTCATGTATATCTTGGTTGAGCAAGAAGCAGCCTACTGTGGCCACTTCCAGTTGTGAGGCTGAGTATAGGGCAGCGTTCACAGCTACTGTTGAGTGTGTGTGGCTCAGGTGCCTTATGGCTGACTTGGATGTTGGTCAGTCCTCTGCCACCACCATCTTCATTGACAGTCAGAGCGCATTGGCAGTTGCGAGGAACTCTGTGTTCCATGCTCGCACTAAGCACATTGAGGTGCATTATCACTATGTCAGGGAGAGGTTCTCTGCTGGGGAGATCAGCTTGGCATATGTGCCCACGCAGGAGAACATTGCAGACCTTTTCATGAAGGCTCTACCTAGGGAGAAGTTTGAAGCTTTCCGCAAAGCTTTGGGCTTACTTCCTATTGTGGAGTGATTTCCACATATCTTGGCACTTCCTTATACATGAGTGCTAGCTCCTTGTTCACTGCATCACTCCCAGGGGGGATTTGTTGATATATTTAGGTAGTGATGTGTGTGAACACACTAGGACCGCCGGGGCACTTTTTTCCCTCTTTAGGAGGTTTTTTTCCCCCGGCTGGTATATACGCCTATTGCCCTAATGGGCTACTTATCTTTGTACATTCTCTAGTAATACATTCAGTATTGTGTGTTGTGCTCCAAGCTTCTTTTTCTTCCTTGTGCTGTTCGCGTGCTTCCGCAGACGTCTAACTCCAACAGAGATGGATGCAATTTTAATGTCAGAAATGGATATGAGTATGTGTTAGCTTAATAAACTATCCGTTTTTGTGCACTAACATATTTCTAGTTTGCATAATAAATGTTTGTCAGTCGGTCTTTTGCAGAGAAAAAATGATTATTGTCACTAAACTACAATTAATTGTCATGGCCGAGAGGAGGTAACAGTATTGTATTAGGTACATTCGTGAAGTGTGTGAGGAGGGATGTCGTTAGAAAGGGGGGGGGGGACGTTAGGAAGAAAAAAAACACCAAGAAAAAGAATGTCAATTTTGGCCAAACTCCTAAGGAATGGTTGATCGAGAAATCCTTGTTTCTTCTAGGTAAAAGAATCTCTCGAGATAAGAGATCTCCACCGTTCATACATCACTGTATTTATCTCCTCGAAAACAACAAGTTGAAACCCAAATGGGTTCCACAAGAGGGTGATGATAGATTCATCTGCCTCATTTGTAATGCCCTCTAGCTTGCCATACTCCTCCCCTGCATTGTGGGATTTGGGGGGTCCCATGGGCACTAGTCCCATTCACTTGTAACCTTTCTTCTTTATTAATTAAAGTCCGGGAGAATAGGCTAAGGCCGAACTTCCTTTTATTAAAAAAAAAGAAGGACACCCCACTGTTGGTGCAGGACAATCAACAATTGATGTTTTGATGAAGAGTTGAAGTCAAGGTTTGAAGGAAAGATTCAAGTTGTGAAGCATGAAGGAAGAATACATTCAGAAGGTGAAGATGTGTACACATATGTACATTATTTCAGAGATAGTTCACTTATATCTTTGAGTAGTCATAAGCTTGTAAATTTTTGTCTATATATACTATGGAAAATGTCGGGGCAAGTATGAGAGAGCATGAGAATAGAGTAATCAGAAGTTGTACGTGTCATTAGACATCTTAGAAGTGAGTCAAGACTCTCTCATCACTTAGTTGTAATTTTTCTCAGTAATGAAGAAAATGTTGCGCCCGATATTTCTGAGTTTTCTCCTTCTGTGTTAGATCTTTTATGAAATGCTTTTGTACAAGTCTAAGTCTATAGGTAACTGACCTCTGTACAAATTTTCTGCTTCCAATTGTGATCAGGCTGAGAGAATTGAGTGTAGGAACATTTGCATATGTAAATGAGAAGAAGTGAAGTTACAGGAGGTGCAAAATTTGATACGAATGTTTTGATCAATTCTCCTTCCACAATGTAAAGGTTTGAGCAAACAAGCACTCAATCTTTAAGTTGGAAGGTAAGCTATTTGTGGCTAAAAGCATTTGTAGAAATAGGTTCTAGATTGAGAGAATCAAAGGTTTAAAGTCATAGGTGTCTGAATCGACTTCTCAGAAGAACAGTTTTAGACATAGGTGAGTTGTTGAGATCATTTCTCAAGTTCTACTGAATCTTTTGGCGTGATTCAACTTGGAGAAGGTGCGCAATCTATAGGCAACACCTCATACAAAGTTTTGTCAAAAACTTTACATATTTGATAAGGCAACGAGTGAATTATGTGCAGCAGACTTTCTGTGCATTCTCCTTCTTCACAGTTTGTTCAGAAAATTTGACAATTGAGTATTGATCTTCTAAAATTGGTGAAGATCTGAGTTATTCTTGTTATAGAGGTGCTCTAAATACAAAAGTAACTTGTTCTTTTGGAGATTAACACTCTCCATCACCCACCAACCATTCATCTCGTGTTTTTGGCAATATGCAATAGTTATCATAATAACGAGCACCTTGATAGATGCATTATTGAGGCTAAACAACTGCAATAATATTAATTGCTACTACATTCCTCAGTTATTGTCTTCGTTCAACCGATCATCATACCAGTAACTCATCTTTAGATCAACACAACAACATATCAATGAACCAAATACCTGTGGCTCACACATATTGAGGCACCAATACTTGATACATGTTAATCAAGGTAGTAACAAGCACAATGCTACTTTGTAATAACCCCTCCTATATTTGTGCATGAATTTTTTCTTTTTAACTACATGTAGCTCACCACAAGCCTTCAACATATGAGTGAGGATAATTTCAGTATGGGAAAAGTCCTTCCGATTGCATCTTCTTGAAATAGTGAGGAGCCTCCTCATCTGGGTACACATCCTTTGGCCCATATCCCTAGCACCTAGATTTCCACACACTTCAATATGCAAGCATATGCCACCTTGTTTGGAGAGGAACCACTTAGTTGGATGTGCAAAGAGCATGACATTACTTCTTCATTGTACCCATGCTGCATGTACCTTGCAATCATCCATCTATCTTGCACCATGAAGATATATAATCACGCAAAAAATTAACAATAAATATAGTTAACATACTTCCCCCTTCTGCTTGCGAAGTCTTCCTCGAAGATCCTCTATACCACCCGTACACCTTGCTTCCCACCTTCCACTCATCCAAATGGTTAGCTCGCATGAAGTATCATAATCCAATCATCCCAAATCATGCCATTATGACACGTTGCACACACACATATATATTCCAAACTCCTTTCTCATACCTGATTCTGGTGCATAGTATTCCACCATCTGCATCATCACCTGTACCCATGCATGTGCATACTCACCTCCATTGCAACCACACTCAGATGCTCTCATTCCTACTCATATCCGCTCATGCCCCACTCTTTTCCTATTCCATTCTGTCTAGGAAATACCTTGGAAAAGTCCTCTTCTTCAGTCATGTCATTTTTTTTTTTACCTACAACTCGACAAAAAGGTCAGTCCAAAAAAATATAACAATAGAGAAGTGAAAAAACACATATAACATGTGCATCTATGTCCAAGAGCTCGTATACTCACGACACACACACACACATACACACACACACACACACACACACACACACACACATATATATATATATATATATATATATATATATATATATATATATATATATATATATATATATATATATATATATATATATATATATATATATATATATATATATATATATACACACGAAAATGAGGCTGCCCAAAACATAGCCTCACACACATCCCAAAAGACCGATCACACACGATGAGATGAGACACAAGCAAGGAATTCCCAAGGAGCATGTATGCCATTATGAACCTTCAGAACAGACTTATGAGTAGTGTAGGAAAAGCCAAATCCAACAAGTAGCTTACGACTAAGCCTCTCAATCTCACAAATACATACATGTAAAAACACACCCGTCTGGGTGATCACTGCCCTCCTCCTCTCTGTGTCTCCCCCTCAGGAGTGGGAACTTTTCCGTTTCTTTTTCTTTTTATTTATTTTTACTTCACGAGTTGGACTATGTTGCAACTGGATGCGACTCATGGCCCTAACCACCCGGCCAAGTTGATTCCACGTGTTTACCAACACAACATAGCGTGCACCGACATATATACATAGACATACATGCTATCCCATAGCGAAGCTGGGTGCATTTCGTGGTCTCGATCGCCCCGCTGAGATGGATCCACTCACCTATCAGCCCGCTACGGTGCAAAGCACCAAAAGAGATATACACACATAGTCATCCAGGCCTATGATAAAACTAGTATTGGCCTACGGTGTTGACCACCCGACCAGGATGACTCCGCCCACCTACTAGCCTGTCATAGCGTGCTAGCGCACATACATTTATATACACACGCTTTTGTTTGTATTTTTATTTTTTTGTTTTTTTCCACTTTTCCCATCTCCCATGTCCTAAGAGTTAGGGAGAGGCAAAAAGGAGTATCTCCTTGCCTGACCCACATATCATGCAAGCAAAATATACACAAAAAAATATAAAAACATATACAGGGAGCTGATAGATTGATCATCAGTCACCTTGCTTACTCCGGCATAACGATTATATACAACCCAACTGATTATTCACAAATAGACCTATCCAACCGGGTTCTCCTTGTAGAGAGTACGCACACGCAAGCAAAATGAAAAGTAAAGTACTCTCACAAAGCAAAGAATGTGTGAGACACAAAATGAGTAGACCATGAAATGGATAAACTCATGTGGATTAGAAATGACCTTGCCAAGAGCATGGAGTAGGATCCTCAAGCTTCTAACCAAGTACAAATGAGGGGAGAGGCCCTCCTTATATAGATTTGGGAGGAGCTCTCAAAAGTACATCATATGTGGGATAAGTCTCCTGAAAGGAGAATGAATACAACTGGTAGAAGCACATGGCAAGGTACCCAAATACAAATGAAATACAATATAAAATGGAAATAGACTAGAAATGGAGTGCCTCCTAGATACAAAATGGAGATGCACTCATGCGGATACAAACGTAGATGAAGTAGGAGCAATCATGGCCTCCTGGATACAAAATGGAGATGCACTCATGCGGATACAAATGTAGATGCCTCTAAGTCCCTTCCTCAGCAATAATGTCACATGGCAACCTCGAAAGTTCCTACCTTGTCTCTCTCATCACAAGTGATCAATGCTCTCCAGGCAGTGAGTCAGGCTCCACCTCAAGAGCCTCATAACCACTGCATATAACCTTCTGTTCAATGCCTCCTCAGTCATTTCCCTTTTTATGTCCAGATTCGTCTTTGTGAAGAATCCAAGTGGTTTATCATTTTTTTGTAAATAGTCCTCTATCGAGGCAAGATGCTTCATAAGGTCTTGGGCACTATCTATAAATATGTTTCTTAATCCGTCAACCTTCATAGCTAGTGCCCTCAATCCTTGCGTATTTTGGTCTACCTCATTTTGATATTGTGCTATGTTGCAATCTACATACATCATCCGTTTCTGCAACTTTTCATTCTCTGGTTCCATCTCATGAATCCTCTTGTCATTTTCTTGAAGAGCATTCTCTATTTTCTCAAATATTTAGAATAGCTTCTTGATTTTCTCCCGCAACATCATATGTTTTCTTTCGAGCTCGTCAGCTCTATCTTTATGTTTTCACTCAATTTCATTGACCTTTTCCACTGGACCAAGCTCTTCCCATCTTCCTTCTAAATTCTCTAGCTTCTTTTCTATCTCATCCCCTCTCAAATCTACTCCTCCAATTCTTCAACTAACCTCTTGAAAGCTCTTTTTTGAGTGTTCTCCTAGGGTTTCTATAATCCCCTTCAAAACATTCGTCTCCTCTATCACTTCTCCAATTGCCCTTAATTCTTCCTTCATCAATATCAACTCTTCCTCAATTCTATCAACTTTTTTATCTGTTTCTACACATCTTCGACTTTCGTCTTCTCTCTGACTCATCCATCTATCAAGCTGCCCTCTTACCCTTGCATTCCCTTTTTCCACTTCTCCCATCTTCTTATCACTCTCATCTTAGACACCTTTAATCTTCTCTACCTCCAACTACAAGTCCTCACTGATCCTACCCGCTTGATCACTATTCCTGCAAATTACTTCATGCACTCTCTTGATCTCCTTCTCTCCTCACTCTACCCTTCTTGCCAAATCACCTTTGTCTTGTTGGAACTCCTCTTCGATTGTGAACCAAATGCAATCTACTACCACTAAATCAAAACTGATCTCAAGTTCCTCTCTCTCTATTTCTTTACCTCCCCACCATCAAGTCTTTCAATTTTCTTCCTCAAGTTTTTGTTTTCTCCTTTCAGCTTCTTGTTTTTGCTTTCCATCAGTCTCAATTGCTCCTCCTATTTCTCTAAGACCTTGTTTATTTTGTTGGTGCAATTAAAACCAAGCACATATACTTGGTTGATTAGCTCATGCCCACATACTTTGTTGATTTATTGATATAACTAGTACAAGGCTTCATATTATCAACCTCTTGTAAAAGTTCTTGACATTTACCTTCGTAAAAGTGGTTCACATTCATGTGGAGTTAGGAAGCTCTAAAATCATGACTCATTTGGTTGTTGAGTGATGAGGGAATCTATCTTATACTTTAGGATTCACCTTTTATGTAGATCCTTGGATTTGAATTCAAGCTTTGGCTCCAAGTTCAACTATAAGAAGAGGATAAAAAAGGCCCGCGTGTATCGCAAGCCTATGTGACCATTTTGAGGGAGATTCATTGTGAAGTAAGAGCTTATCTTGTAGCTCATTCACCTCTCACACATTGAGCAATGTATGATTTCCAATGACATTGTATTTGTATATGATTTAATACATATATGATCATTACATTCTCATTTTACTTCTTTGCTATAACTGCATCAGAACAGTGATCTTCTTAGAGCTTGTTCTCAGTGCATGCGTGATCATTTTTGATGATTTAAAGCATGGTAGATTCATCATACTCTCTAGTACATGTTTACAAAATTTTGTTAGCATTGCTTCTCAAGATCGCGAGATGTTAACTCATTTTTCGCAGAGGTTTGTTGACTCTTGAACCTCGAAATTGTTGGGATGGTCTTATGATTTGCTAAACATCTTTCACTGTGTATAGTCCATCATTTTTTATGAAATCACTCATTATTGATAGCTTACTAAGATAATTAGAGTTTCCCAAAAGCAATTAAGCCAATTGCTACTATGCTTAGAGAATTGTTCAAAACATTGAACATGTATAGGAACAAAAATAGCAAGTTTTTTGTTCTTGGATCAACTCCTACCTATCTGTTTTGATCCATTGATTAATGGATCATATTCCAAGCAACATATATGATTTATTTATGATCATTATCTAGTCAAAGAGGCCCACTAGAATCTCCAAAAATCATTCTTAGCAAGTGTGAAGCAGGATCAAGAAACACCACTTCATCTCTTGAAGACTATCCACCGTCTCATCCAACAGTGGTATGAGAGCAACAACAAGCAAGATCGGAGATGGATTTCCATCCTTCATTGACAAATTGAATAGAAACAACAACTCAGCATGGTCACTAAGGATGCAAGCCTACCTTCAAGGGAGAAGTCTATATGGATACATCTTAGGAGATGAACAAATGCCAATCTTCAAGAGAAAGCATCAACCTACAAGGGAAGAACAAGAAAGGTTGACCACGTAGTGTGCAAAGGATGCTCTTGCTAGGTCTTATCTACTAAACACAATCTCTGATTTCTTGTTACCACATATTAGAAATTACCAGACCTCCCAAGAGACTTGGGAAGTACTCTCATCATATTTCTCCTTGAATAAAAGAGCTAGGAAGAATCAGTTATGGATGGAATTTTCAACTCTAAAGAAACAACCAAAGCAAGGAGTGGCTGATTATGTAACCAAGATGAAAGATTTGGCTAATTCGCTTGCATGCATTGGAGAGGAGATAGAAGAACACATAGTAAGATAGGTCAGTATTAGTATCAAAGCTAATGATAAGTGGGAGTCCTCCACCATAGCAATGGACCTCTACATGGATATGCCAATACCTAACCTTAACACCTTGATGGGGCAACTCTTCACCCATGAGATGAAGCTCAATAAGAATGGTGACAACTCTAGAGGTAACCAATCTTCTGCCCTTTATATAGATAAGAATAAAGATAAGGATAAAGGTAAGAGCAAGAAGAATGAAGAAGAGGCTAGTACCTCTCAAGCTAATTATGCAGAAAAAGGAAGAGGTGCTAGAGGAAGGGGTAGAGGAGGAAAGCAAGGCAAGGGGAGATCCTACAACAATCCACCTTGCAACATTTGTGGTCTTATCAACCACACTATAGAAAAATGCTTCAAGAATACAAGGAATCAAAGGGGAAGAGGCTTCCATAGAGGTAACTATGGACAATCCAAAGGGAGATACAACAATGGTGGAGGAAACTACAACCATAACTACAATCAATACTACAACAACTATACTAAAGACCAAGAAGATTCACTACTCATCATGAACATGACATCCAAGCAAGTTAAAGATGATGAGCATCTTTTATATATTGATTCAGATTGTTCCAATCATGTGGCTAGAAATGTAGCTCTATTATCTGACCTTCAAGAACCCAAAGGGAAGCATGAAGTACAGAGGGGTGATGATATTAAACACTAAGTCAAGTAGATTGGAAATGTCAAAACATATGATGGTAGCATGAATCTTTTGAGTAAAGTTCTGTATGTGCCAACTATAACCAAAAACCTAATTAGTGTTGGACAAATTGTTGAGAAAGGTTTACAAGTCAGATTCACTAAGCATGGAGCATATGTGGAAGACCCTCAACAAGGCTTTAAAAGGATTGCTAAAGGTGAGAAGTCTGGTAGATTATTCATATTTGAGATTGAAGACACAAGGATTGCTAGAGGGGGTGATGATATTCAACACTAAGTCAAGCAGAGTGGAAATGTCAAAACATATGATGGTAGCATGAACCTTTTGAGTAAAGTTCTATATGTGCCAACTATAACCAAAAACCTAATTAGCGTTGGACAGATTGTTGAGAAATTTTTACAAGTCAGATTCACTAAGCATGGAGCATATGTGGAAGACCCTCAACAAGGCTTTAAAAGGATTGCTAAAGGTGAGAAGTCTGGTAGATTATTCACATTTGAGATTGAAGACACAAGGAACATAGCACTATTCAATTATAGAGATCAAACCTTATCTAAGTTATAAATATGGCACAAAAAGCTAGGACACATAGGAGAAAGATCTCTGAAGTAAATATTCAAGGATCAAAGTGTGCTTAGACTTTCCAATGTGACCAAGAAACATATGATATAAAAATGTGGAACATGCCAATTTGGCAAAGCTAACAGGCAACTATTCAACAGGAAGGATACATTCATGAAGACTATTTGGAGCTTATACACAATAATGTGTAGGGTCCTAGCAAAGATCCATCAATCTCAAGTTTAAGGTACTATGTTTCATTTGTTGATGAATACCGTAGATGGATAATCCTTTATTTCATGAAGCATAAGGATAAGGTATTTACATGTTTCAGAAAGTACTTGGAACTAGTTTAAAATCAAACAGGAAGGAGCCTGAAGAGGATCAGATCTGATGGAGGTGGTGAGTAGTTTTCACATGAATTTGATTCATTTCTATAGGACAGAGGCATAAAGAGGGAAGAAACAACAAGATATACTCCTGAATTGAATGGAGTGGTAGAGAGAAGGAACATGTTAACTGTTGAAGCTGCTAGGTCTATACTGAATGAGAAGAACCTACCTAATTACCTATGGATAGAGGTTGTTTCCACAACCACCTACTTCGTCAATAGGCTCCCATCCAAATCATTGGATGGTATGAAACCCTATGAAGCATAGAATGGAAGGAAACCCTCATTGGATCATTGCAAAATATTTGGGTGCATTGCTTATGCACACCTTCCTTCATAAATTAGATGGAAACTTGACCCTAAAGCTAAGAAATGTATATTCATTGGGTATGATCAGAACCAAAAGGGCTATAGATTGTACAATCCCACCAACAAGGCATTATAGTTAGAAGGGATGTAGTGTTTGATGAAAATAATTCATGGTTTGAAGATGATTGTAGGAAAGTCAAGTTACCATATGATTTGGAAAATGATTTTCCAAACTTCACTTAAGAAGATCAACAATTAGGAGAAGATATCAACTGAGAGGATGAAGAGCAGATTGACTTCAAGGCTTAGAAGTCAAGAGGCAAGATCAAACTCAAGCAATTAGAAGACATGCCCAAATTTTCAAATCAAGCACTCAGGAGATCACAAAGAGAAAGCAAAAAGCCCATAAGGTATGGTTATGATTTCACCCATGCACGCACTCAAACACACATGCTCCTATGATCAGCCACTCCCAATCAAACAAACAAATCAGACCCTCATGACCAGACTATCATACAATCAAGCACTCTCACTCACATTCCCCAATACCCACTCTTAATATCTTCCGTCCCTTTTTTCTTTTCTACACTCACACTTCGACTCAAACTCGCTCACTAACATTCATAAACTCAAACACTCTAGCCCAACCTCACACTCTCACTATCCCTTCTTCTTACTTCATGTCTACGTCCCACATGCACTCACTCTCTCTCACTGCCACACTTTCTTATATGCACACTCACTCAAATGCACGTTCTCACACACACTCACAATTATTCCTTTTTCTCACACATACTCGTTTACCCTCTCAATTATGTAGTACACACACTTTACATATGATTTTGAACATCCAGATCCTTTGGTTCAACACACGTTTGCTTGAGGTTCATGTCAAGAGAAAATACAGAAACCATTTTAATGGTTGAGATTAGGGGATTATAGTGGAAGATTAGGTTGGCCTTTGAGTAACTTTCCCCAATGTGATGGAAATCTCATAGCCCCTTAGTCTTTTTGATCGGGGTAGGCTTCCCTTTAGCTTAACCATAGTGAAGGCTGGAATGCATTGCACTTCCCTAAGACGCTTGACTACTTCAAATCGAACTAACTACTATTTTCAATCACTCATTTATTCAAGTCTATGGATTGAAGAGACCAACAAGGAGGTTCCTCATTGGCCTTTGTTGTTGAAAAGTGCATGTGTTATCACTCACTTTTTGCCTCTCTTGATGGTTCTCATGGTGTCTACCACGAGGAACATATGCGATTGCTGTTTTTCAGCAACTACCTTAAGTGACAATACTTGCCTCTCTTGATAGATAGCTTCAGCAGTATTTACTACCTCAAGCTAATATGACCTAGAATTTGGCTATAGTGCAATCATGGAGAGCTACCCTCACTCTAAAGCATTGAAGGATGTATCTTTACCAAATCAAATCGCAATGTCTTTGGGTGACACAAGAGACCTCCCCTCAATGTCTACCAAGCGTTCTGCATACACTACTATATTAACACAACATACCCAAATACTATCCAAATTAATCCTTTAACATCTTGAAGCGCGAGCTAATCCTGATGAAGGTAAATTTTTTCACAACAGCATCAAACCAATGAGGTTCACACTAGAAACATGAAAAGCAATCTGACACGTATATGCATGATTGATATCTGTACACCCATTTCTCTTACTCACTCCACTGTTCAGAATACAAATAACGATGCTTGCCTTGAAGTCTATGCATTGATTTCCTCAATCCAATTTTAGTGAACCAGACACGGTTCAGCTCGCGATCAATCCTCTTAGTTGTTTACTTGAACACTGATCATAGTGTAGGCCCCAAGGTTGATGACTCCGAACTTCAATCCAATGCCTTCCATTGCTTCCCCTCTCCCTTTCCGGAATTCTTCTGCTGCTGGATGTGTATCCCCCTCCACGAGTGGTCTTCTTCCCTACAATTGGAGATGATCCCCTCCTCTCTCTGATGTGCACACCAGCCCACCAATAGCCCCTTGCCACGTGCACAAAAGAAATCCCCATAGGAACAGACAGTTTCCCCGAAAACCTCCCTCGACGGCCAGAGGAGCTCCCCAAAGAGGATCAAAATTCAGAACAAGACACCAACCAGTGGATCAACTTTGAGGATATTGACCCTAGCGTCAACATTTCCTATGAAGAATGGAACACTTTGCAAAGCAGATGTCTTGTCTAGGACCGCTATAAAGTACGTCTTCTCATGGGGCACGACACGTCGAGCTCGCTTGGTCTCAAATGGCACAATGGGAATTGCCTATGAAAAATCCCGAACATCAAAGAAATGATTGATTATTAGGTTACCTCAACAAGAAGTGGTGCGTGCTATGGACGCGGCTTCGGTGGGACATGAAGTTCATGGCTATCTGGCACCCCCTCATAGAAATCAAAAAGTTTGTCCTCTTATGGAAAATTCTTCATTGTGGAATATGGACCAACCTTAAGGCTAGCAAATTTTGTGGGATACCTCCTTGGTGCAAACGCTGCTACCAGTCTATCGAAGATGTTTCTCACATCTTCTTTACCTGTCCCAATTCCAACAGGCTCTGGAAGACTGTCAAAAAGAAAATTAGTCTTCAAAAACATATTAATTGGAAGTAAGCTCTGCTAGGAGAAGCGATCGGTTGGTCTGCGTCTCTTTGGAATGCCATCAGAGAGGAGGTCCTATGGAAAATCTGGTGGGAAAGATGTGCTTTTAACTTTGGTGACTCCCCGAAAGAATGGTCGACTGAGAAATCATTGTTCCTCCGTGGCAAAAGGATCGTTAACTGTAAGAAATCCCCCCCCCCCTTTTAGGCACCATCAAGTGCTCCTTTTGATCAACAACAAGCTTAAACCCAAGTGTGCCCCAGATGAGGGTGATGAGAGGGTGATTAACCTTCTTTGTAATGCCATCTAAAATCTTTAAAAGCTTCCCCTACTTTGTGGGATTCAGGGGGTCCCGTAGGCACTAGTCCCCTTCTCTTGTACTTTTCTTTAATTAATTCAAGTCCGGGAGAGTAGGCTAAAACCGAACTTCCTTTATTTAAAAAGAAGTATTGAAACATTGGGCATACACTAGGTGAAATGCATTACACATGTGTGTTGATGTATGGAACACCTCAAGAAATGAACTAATGTGACACTAAAACACCTCTATGGTCACCATTAACTCATTGCCACTCCAAACTTTGAGAAATGATAGCCTAAAGTGAGAACTTCGCTTCTACAAAAATTCCTAGTCACTAAAATTACATACCTTCAGTATTTTGCTAATTCCTCTTAGCTCAAATATTATTTCTCAAAGATCTTTTATAAGCTGAAACTAGAAGAGTAGAGCTTTCCAACACGCTATCATACACATGAAATAGATCTCTACAACTCAAGTTATGGCCTTCACAAGATGACTATGTGTAACTGCCAAAATTGGAAATATTTCCTGTTATAGTAAAAAGCGCCTGTCTAAAATTAGAATTCTATGCTTGGCATCGACTTGCAATGAGAATTTGATGCCGGGCATTGACTTGGGGTGTTTTTGGCCACTTTTCAATAGGGATTCGATGTCGGGCATCGACTTCCCTCATAAAACCTGAAGTTTTCAGATGCCAAAACAATAGGTGATTTCATACACACTTGGAATATGACTTATAAACTGGAATTCGATGCCAGGCATCGACTTCCCGCATAAAACTCAACCTTTCAACATACATTCGATGCCAGGCATCGACTTGCTTGGAAAACTTCAACCTTTCAAATCATTACACAGAAGACAAACACTGGAGATGGAGGAAGAAGACTTATACACAGAACTTTAACTAGTTCTTGTCATAACTATGAAAACTCAGAAGCTTACAAGTGCTTTCTCGCTTAGAGAAGCCCCACTATACTCAGTCATACAAAATGAGTTCTAACTCACTCTCTCATTGTCTTCCCTCTCTTCTCTCTCTCCACGTCAGTTAATACAAACTAACTTATATAGATTTTCTCATTCCCGTGACTTTTAAAAAACTTCTAGAACTAAAGTGAACTAACTTTACAAGTATAATACACTTGTGAATTTGTCCCTTCACATAGGCATGTGGTTTTCTTCTAAAGCTTTGACCTTCAAATATATGTCCAATTAGTGAGTGTTTCTCCAACAACTCCCCCTCAATCACTAATTGACATTCCCTGTTTCTTCATATCATCTTCTTTTCTTTTACTCCTACCATGCTTTTGAATCTGCTGGTCTTCACACCATCCAAGCTCTTTGTCATTATGTCTACTAACTGATCTTTAGTAGAAATGTACTCCACTTCAATCTCCTTCTCCATTACCTTTTCTCTGAGAAAATGATATTGTATCTCTATGTGCTTTGTCCTTGCATGAAAAACTGGATTTGCTGCAAGATAAAGTGAACTCATATTATCTACATGTATTCTAGGTGTACCTTGATCAATGCCCAAGCTTTTGAACAATGTCTGCATCCATATGACCTCCTTAGCTGCTTCCACAAGTCCTTTGTACTCAGTTTCAGTTGATGATAATGCTACTGTATGTTGTTTCTTTGAACACCAACTTACAAGCTTATCACCAATGTATATCATGTAGCCATGAGTTGATCTTCTGTCATCCTGGTTACCTGCCCAATCTGAGTCACTATAGGCTCTCAACTTCAAATCTGAAGTAAAAGGATAATATAATCCTTCCTTTATAGTTCCTTTGATATATCTGAGAACTCTTTGACCTGCAATCCAATGTGGGTCCTTTGGACAATGCATGAATTGTGACAAGACTCCCACTGCATAACTAAGATCAGGTCTTGTTAGTGTAGCATAAATCAAACTACCCATAAGAGATTGATATTTCCTCATATCTTTGTATTCTGCACCATCATATTTACTGAGCTTGTGATTAACTTCAAGTGGAGTTGAAGCATCTCTGCAATTTTCCATATCAAACTTCTTCAATAGATTCAGAAGATACCTTTCTTGTGATACATATATGCCATGAACTGTATAAGTGACTTCCATTCCAAGAAAGTATGATAACTTTCCTAGATCACTGATCTTGAATTCTTTTTCAAGTAATCTCTTTACCTCCTTGATTCCTTCATCTGAAGTACCTGTGATTAGAATGTCATCTACATAAATACAAATGTAGATTGTACCTTCCTCTGTTCTTTTGATTAGTAGACTTGGATCTGCTTTTGAACTTTGATATCCAAGATCATTGAGATACTTCACCAGTCTATAGTTCCATGCTCTTGGAGCTTGCTTCAATCCATACAATGCTCTTCTCAACCTGCAAACAAAATTTGGATACCTGGAATCTATAAATCCTTGAGGTTGTTCCATGTATACCTCATGTGATATGTATCCATTCAAGAAAGCATTCTTTATATCCAATTGACTTAGGGTCCATCCTTTTGAAGTTGTAATAGCAATGATTGTCCTTATAGTTGACATCTTAGCTACAGGATTGAATGTCTCATCATAATCTATGCCATAGGTTTGGGCATAGTCTTTCACCACCAGTCTAGCTTTGTATCTAGCTATACTTCCATCTGCAAGCTTCTTCACTTTATAAACCCATTTATTTCCAATTACTTTCTTACCATTTGGTTTAGGAACAAGTTCCCATGTCTTGTTCTCCTCTAGTGCATTCAATTCTTCCTTCATTGCTTCTTCCCATTGTTTCTTACCTTTTGCTTCATCATAGTTCTGAGGTTCTTCATCATCTTTGACCATACATGCATAGTTCTTCTGAGTTATGTAAGAAGTATCATAAGAATACCTTTCTGGTTGTCTTCTAGTCCTGCTTCTTGGTTCACATTCTTCATATGTGTCTGGATACACCTCTTCATCAAATATAGGAGCTTCTTCATTCCTTCTTGTTAATCCACTTCTGGATGTACTTGCTTGCATATAGTCTTCATCTTTGTTCACCTGCACAATTGATTTTCCTTTCTCACATCTTCTTACCTCTTCTTCAAATTCTTCAGTTGTATGACTTTGATCTGCATACCAACTTTTCTGTTCATCAAATGTAACATCTCTAGAAACAAGGAATTGTTTGGTTAGAGGATTCCACAATCTATAACCCATCTGCTTTTCATCATAACCAATGAGCACATATTTTTCTGCCTTTGGTTCAAGTTTATGCCTAAGTTGTGATTGATGGAGAATATTAATCTCCAAAAGAACAACTTATTCTTGTGATTAGAGCACCTCTATACCAAGAATAAGTCAAATACTCCACTAGTTTAGAGGATCAATTGCTAACTGTCAAAAGATTAACAAATCTGTGAAGAAGATGAAACACAGAAAAGTCTGCTGCACTATTTCCTCACATTGACTTATAAAACATGTAAAGTTTTTTATGAAACTTTGTACGAATCATATGCTAGAGCTTGCGCATCTACTCCAAGTTGAATCTCTTCAAAAGATTAAGTATAGCTTGAGAAATCAACTTCTCAAGTTACCTATGTCAGAAACTGTCATCCAAAACAGTCGACTTTACACCTGTAACTTTTAAGACTTGGTTCTCCTTGAATAGAACCCGTTTTACAAAATGCTTCTGGACATAAGTAGCTTATCTTCCAACTTAAAGATTAAGCTATCACTCATGCAAAACTTTAAACTGTGCTAGGAGAAATGATCAAAACATTAACTTCGAAATCTGTGCCTGTTTTAGGAACCAGTGAACACACTTCACATATGAATGTTCCTACACTTAATTCACTCAGCCTGATTACAATTGGAAGCTAAAACTTTGCACAGAGGTCAAGCAACTCTCAACTTAGACTTGTACAAAAGCATTTCACAATTGATCTACTGTAGAAGGAGAACACGCAGAAATATCGGGCGCAAAAATTTTCATTTACTCAGAGAATTTACAACTGAGTGATGAGAGCTAACACACAAATCTTTTTCTCTATCTCATGACTTCTATCTCCCTCATTCTTGATTTCTAACTCATGTCACATATGCTCTCATACATTCCCCGACTTTTCTCAAGATATTTATAGATAATTTGTACATGATTCTTACTAGGCAAAAGATCTAAGTCATCTATGACTATACTAATGTACATATGTGTACACTTCTCTTGTTCTCTGAATGTAATCTTCTTCCACACTCTAGGAATTGATTCTTCTTTCATCATTTGATCTTCCAAGCCTTCAATTGGTGATTGGTCTGCACCAACAGCTCCCCCTCAATCATCAATTGAGGTTTTCTCTGTCTTCTTTATACTTGCCATGTCTTTGAACTTTTGTAATTTAGGTCCATCCAGACTCTTTGTCATCATATCTGCCACTTGTTCTTTTGTTGGAGTATACATCACTTCAATCTCTTTATCTAGTACCTTTTCCCTCAAGAAATGATACTGAATCTCTATATGCTTAGTCCTGGCATGAAAAACAGGGTTAGCTGCCAAATACAAAGAACTCATATTGTCTCCAAAAATTATTGGAGTACTATGATCAATCTCAAAACTTTTCATCAAGGTCTTCAACCATATCACTTCTTTTGCAGCTTCTACCATTCCCTTATACTCAGCTTCTGTGGATGATAAAGCAACTGTATGTTGCTTCTTTGAGCACCAAGAAACTAACTTGTCTCCAACATAACATAGATATCCATGAGTAGACCTTCTATCATCTGAGTCACCTGCCCAATCTGCATCACTAAATACTTTGATTCTTGTGTCAGAAGTGAAACCATAATACAAACCTTCACTTAAGGTTCCTTTGATATATCTGAGTACCCTTTGGGCTGCAATCCAATGAGTCTTCTTTGGACAATGCATGAATTGTGACAACACACCTACTGCATATGATAAATCTGGCCTTGTCAAGGTAGCATAGATTAGACTACCTACTAAACTCTGATATTTCTTCATGTCATTGAATTCTTCACCTCCATACCTGCTTAATTTATGATTTACCTCCAATGGTGTGGTTGAGGTCTTGCAATCTTCCATGTTAAACTTAACTAGAAGATTCTTCAAATATCTCTCTTGTGAAACATATACTCCATGTTGAGTATACACAATCTACATTCCTAGAAAATAAGATAAGTTTCCCAAGTCACTTATCTTAAACTCCTTCTCTATTTGCTTCTTGAGTTCATTGATTCCTTGAGCATCTGTTCCTGTAACAATAATATCATCAACATAAATGCACATGTAAATGTATCCATTTTCACTTGCCTTCACTAGCAAGCTACTATCTGCCTTTGATGCTTGAAATCCACATTCATTCAAGAACTTGACCAATCTGTAATTCCAAGCTCTTGGGGCTTGCTTCAATCCATATAAAGCTCTCTTGAGCTTACACACATAATCTGATCCAATTGATTCCATGAAGCCTTCTGGTTGCTCCATATATACTTCATCTGCAATGTAACCATTTAGAAATGCATTTTTCACATCCAATTGTGATAAATTCCATCCCTTACAAGCAGCAATAGCAATCAATGTTCTAATTGTAGACATCTTAGCAACAGGACTAAAAGTTTCATCATAATCTACCCCATAAGTTTGGGCATAACCTTTGACCACAAGTCTAGCCTTGTATCTAGACACCTTACCATCTGCAAACCTCTTTGTTTTATATACCCACTTACATCCAATGACCTTCTGATTCTTTGGTCTTGGTACTAGTTCCCAAGTTTCATTTTCAAGTAGAGCATCATACTCTTCCTGCATTGCCTTTCCCCAATTCTGTTTACCTTTGGCTTCTTCATAAGTGATTGGATCTTCTTCTGTCTTTACAATGTATGCATAATCTTTTGTTGTTAGGAAAGATGTATCATAACTATACCTTATAGGTTCTTTCCTTTCCCTTGTAGATCTTCTAATTTCTGCACTTCTTGAAGTTTCAGCCTCATTTGATTCTGGATCAAATCTTGGCCCTTCTTCTACATGATCCTGTACTCTACATCTAGAGTCAATTTCATCAACAATTTCTTCACATACTTTTACCTTTGCCTTTCCTTTTCTCTGAATTTCTTCAACACCTGTATACTCATTTGGTGATCCTGTATACCACATATTTTGCTCATCAAATGTCACATCTTTAGTAACAAGAAATTGCTTTGTGGATGGACTCCACAACCTGTAACCCATCTGTCTATCATCATATCCAATAAACACATACTTCTCTGCTTTTGGTTCTAGCTTATGTCTTAATTGTGAAGGAACATAAGCATATGCAATACATCCAAATACTTTACAATGATCAAGACTAGGCTTCTTACCCCACCATGCTTCATAAGGGGTTCCTCCATCCAAAGCTTTGCAAGGCAACCTATTCACAAGGTATGTTGCAGTGTTAATGGCTTCTGCCCATAAGTAATTTGGACAATTCTTTTCCTTCATCATGGCTCTTGCAAACTCTACAAGAGTTCTATTCCTCCTTTCTGCTACTCCATTTTGTTGAGGGGAGTACCTGCAAGTCACTTCTCTTTTGATACCTGCATTCCACAAATAATCATCAAACTCTTTTGAGAAATACTCTCCCCCTCCATCTGATCTTAACCTCCTTAGCTTTTGTCCTGTGATCCTTTCTGCATAGACATGAAAATGTTTGAATGTCTTGAAAACTTCTGATTTATCCTTGATTACATACAAAGTAATCCACCTGGTTGCATCATCAACAAACAACACATAATATCTGGATCCATTTATGCTATAGTCCCTTGAGGGACCCCATACATCTGTATGAACCAATTCAAGCATATTTGAATACTTGTACCCTGATTTGTTATAAGAACCTTTATGTGCTTTACCTAATTGACAAGCTTCACACTTGTACACCATATGTTGCCCTTCAATATTTGGCAATCCAAGCACCACCTGATTCTTTGACATCTCCTTTATAGCTCTCTCATTGAAATGACCTAGCCTTTTATGCCATAGGTCTAATTCAGATACCTTTTGACCTCCATAGGTAAATAATGCATGTCCCACATTACCTTGGACCTTGAGAGTAAACAATCTTCCTTCCTTTTTACCTGCAATTATGGTTCTATATCCCTGATTTGGATCTTGTACATAGACACCATCATTTGTGAATCTTACTTCATATCCTTTCTCCACAATTTGCCCTACACTTATCAAATTTTTAGGAATAGTAGGAACATAAAGTACCTTGCTCAGAAGTGTACTTCCACTCTTTGTCTTCACTGATCCAATGCTCTCCACTTTATGTTTGGTATTATCACCTGTTTGAACTGTATGTCCATTCACCTTAGCTTCCATATCAGTCATCAAAGATAAATTCCCACTCAGATGGTTGCTACACCCTGAGTCAATATAAAACACTCTTTGATCTTCCCCCATTGATTCATGAGTTGCATTCAAGATAAGAGTCATGTCATCCTTCTGATCTGATGCATAATTGTAATAATTATTGTTGTAGGACTGAGATTGGAAGTTTCTTCCACCTCCTCTACCATATGATGTCCTACCACCTCTTCCTCTGAAGTTGCCTCTTTGGTTTCTGCCTCCTCTACCTCTTTGATTATAATTCTGATTGTTGTATCCTCCATTTTGATTGTTATACCAACAATCATTTGCCAAATGATTTGTTCTGCCACAAATCCAACAAGCTTTAGCATTATCTTTGTTCTTACCTCCTCTTCCTTTACCTCTGAAATTTGTCTTCCCTTTTGTGAAGTTAGCTTGATTTGAATTCCCTTCATCATCATTCGATTGCTTTCCCTTGCCATTCTTTTTCTTGTCCTTGGAGTACATAACTTGACTTGTACTTCTATCATTGTCTCCTTTAAGATCCTGCTCAAAGGTTAGCATATGTCCTAGCAATTGATTAAGGTCAGGAGTAAAGTGATCAAGTGACAACTCTATGGACAATATAAAAGGCTTCCACTTCTCATCTCCTCTCAAACCTGTAAGTATTTGTCTTACCAACTTTTCCTCTTCAATGTCTTCATCCACTGCTCCCAAGCTATCTGCAATATCTTTCATCCTTGCCACATAATCTGAAATTGATTGTGAGCTCTTCTTCTTGAAGGTTGTGAACTCAGCCCATAGTGAGGACTTCCTTGACTTAGTTGTATTTTGGAAATGCTCTTCCAAGGCATTCCAAACATCTGTGGCACTTTCCAAACCTCTAATGTGAGGTAGCAAATAATCATTTACAGCCATGTAAATGATACTCCTTGCTTGAGCATCCTTTCTCATCCAAGTCTTCAAAATTGCAAGTTCCTCCCTAGTTGGAATACTAGGATCTAAAAATTCAGGCTTTTCTTCATCTCCTGTAATGAATGCCATAAGATCTTTGCTCATGAGGTGTGCTTCCATCCTCATGGACCATGCTGGATAGTTCTCTCTATCTAGCTTATCAATCTGCAAGCTTTCTCCCATCTTATGTCCACCTGTGTATTGAAATCTTCAAGCTTTACAAACAATGTATGTACCTTTACTTCGAATTGGACTCCTTTTGCTTTTCTTGATGTTAAATAGTCTTCTCCTTGAGCTTTGACTCCAAGCTTTCACTTCTTAGTCCTTCAAGTGTTGAATTTCTTGAATCTGCAGCAGTCGGGATCCTTCTTTCTTCAAATTGATGTCTCCTGCTCTGATACCACTGATGGAGAATATTAATCTCCAAAAGAACAACTTATTCTTGTGATTAGAGCACCTCTATACCAAGAATAAGTCAAATACTCCACTAGTTTAGAGGATCAATTGCTAACTGTCAAAAGATTAACAAATCTGTGAAGAAGATGAAACACAGAAAAGTCTGCTGCACTATTTCCTCACATTGACTTATAAAACATGTAAAGTTTTTTATGAAACTTTGTACGAATCATATGCTAGAGCTTGCGCATCTACTCCAAGTTGAATCTCTTCAAAAGATTAAGTATAGCTTGAGAAATCAACTTCTCAAGTTACCTATGTCAGAAACTGTCATCCAAAACAGTCGACTTTACACCTGTAACTTTTAAGACTTGGTTCTCCTTGAATAGAACCCGTTTTACAAAATGCTTCTAGACATAAGTAGCTTATCTTCCAACTTAAAGATTAAGCTATCACTCATGCAAAACTTTAAACTGTGCTAGGAGAAATGATCAAAACATTAACTTCGAAATCTGCGCCTGTTTTAGGAACCAGTGAACACACTTCACATATGAATGTTCCTACACTTAATTCACTCAGCCTGATTACAATTGGAAGCTAAAACTTTGCACAGAGGTCAAGCAACTCTCAACTTAGACTTGTACAAAAGCATTTCACAATTGATCTACTGTAGAAGGAGAACACGCAGAAATATCGGGCGCAAAAATTTTCATTTACTCAGAGAATTTACAACTGAGTGATGAGAGCTAACACACAAATCTTTTTCTCTATCTCATGACTTCTATCTCCCTCATTCTTGATTTCTAACTCATGTCACATATGCTCTCATACATTCCCCGACTTTTCTCAAGATATTTATAGATAATTTGTACATGATTCTTACTAGGCAAAAGATCTAAGTCATCTATGACTATACTAATGTACATATGTGTACACTTCTCTTGTTCTCTGAATGTAATCTTCTTCCACACTCTAGGAATTGATTCTTCTTTCATCATTTGATCTTCCAAGCCTTCAATTGGTGATTGGTCTGCACCAACAGTGATGGCACATAAGCATATGCAATTGATCCAAACACTCTACAATGATCTAGTGTTGGTTTCCCCACCAAGCTTCATATGGAGTCATTCCATTTAGATCTGCACATGGTAATCTATTCACAAGATATGTAGCTGTATTTACAGCCTCAGCCCAAAGATAATTTGGACAATTCTTCTCCTTTAGCATAGCTCTAGCAAACTCAACCAAAGTCCTGTTCCTTCTTTCTGCTACACCATTTTGTTGTGGTGTATACCTGCAAGTTATTTCTCTCTTAATACCTACATTCCAAAGATAATCATTGAACTCTTGGGAGAAGTACTCTCCCCCTCCATCAGACCTCAGTCTCTTAAGCTTTTGACCTGTGACTCTCTTTGCATATGCATGAAAATGCTTGAAAGCTCCAAACACTTCTGATCTTTCCTTCAAAACATATAATGTTATCTTGTAGCATCATCAATGAAAAAAACATAATACCTTGAGCCACTGATAGATCCTTCTTTTGTTGGTCCCCATACATCTGTATGAATGAGCTCAAGTACATCATGTTTGAATCCTTTCTTCTGAAATGGTAACCTGTGTGCTTTTCACATTTGACATGCTTCACATTTATGAACCATATGTTGACTTTGCACATTTGGTAATCCTTGTACAGACTGATTAGCAACCATAGCTTTAATTCATCTTTCATTGAAATGACCTAATCTCTTATGCGAGAGATCAAGTTCTGTAATCACTCCTTCACCATGTGTGAGCAAATCTTGACCAATGTTCCCTTGTACTCTTAAAGTAAAGATTCTACCTTCTTTCTTACCAGAGACAATCTGATTATATCCATTCTCTGGATCTTCAACAAATACTCCTTCATTTGTAAACATGACTTGAAAACCTTTTTCAACTATCTGTCCCACACTAATCAAGTTTTTAGGTATTGTGGGAACATACAAAACATTGGTTAGCAAATCTGCTTCACTTTTGCATTTCACTTTTCCAATTGAATGTACACTATGTCTTGTATTGTCACCTGTTTGAACTGTATGACTAGAAATGCCTTTTTCCAATTCTGACATCAATTCTATGTTTCTTGACAAATGATTAGAACATCCAGAGTCAATGTAAAATACCTTTAGATCTTCTTTATCTGATGTGCTGATTGAATTCATCATCAATGATGTATGACTTTCATTTTGTGTGTCATTTGCATAGTTGTAGTAGGTGGTGTTGTAGGATTGATTCTGTCCCCAACTTCTTCCTCCACCTCTACCATAGCCTCCTCTTTGATTTTGTCTACCTCTTTGAAAATTACTTTGATATCTTCCACCTCCGCCTCTGCTATTGTTGTTTTGATTCTGGTTTGATCCTTGTTGGTTGTGCCAACAGTCGTGAGCCAAATCATTACTCAATCCACAGATCCAGCAAGCCTTCTTGTTGTTATTCTAATTACCTCTACCTCTTCCAAAACCTCTTGGTCTTCCTCTGCCACTGCCTTTACCTCTTGCATAATAAACTTGAGAACTCGACTTCTCTTCATCATTTGCTTTACCTTTATCTCCTTTCTTCTTGTTCTTCATGTACATTGCAGAACTTTGACCTTTATCTCCATCTCCCTTCAAGTCTTGCTCATATGTGAGCATCAAACCAAGCAACTGGTTCAAATGTGGAACATAATGATTTAATGAAAGTTCTGTTGATAAGACAAAAGGTTTCCACCTTTCATCTCCTCTCAAACCTGCAAGTAGTTGAGCAATCAATCTGTGATCTTCAACATCTTCATCTATGGATACAAGACTATCTGCTAGATCCTTCATCTTAGTGACATAATCACTAATACTTTGACTTGGCTTCTTCTTGAATGTTGTAAACTCTGACCATAGACTTGCTTTCCGTGCTTTAGTAGTGCTTTGGAAATGATACTCCAATGCATTCCAAATATCTTCAGATGATTCCAATCCTCTGATGTGTGGTAGCAAATGATCAGAGATTGTATTGTAGATGTAGGCTTTTGCACTTGCATCCTTCTTTTGCCAATGCTTTAAAGCATTAAGTTCTTCTTTCTTTGGTCGGCTTTCATCTTCAAATATTGGCTTCTCTTCTTCACCTGTTACATATACCATGAGATCCTTACTCATAAGTAAAGCTTCCATTCTCATTACCCATGCGGGGTAATTATCTGTGTCCAGTTTGTCAATGGAAATATGATCTGCCATACTCCTTCCCTTCTGCTGCAACCTTTGAGCTTAAAGGATAAAGGATAATACCTTTTGAAGTTCTTTGTGTATGAGGATACTTCGAAAGTAATCTTTTGATGCCTTGTGTCTTTAAATGCTTCACCTTTGAAACTTTAATAGAAAACTTTCCAAAACTTCTCGTACCTTTGTCGTCTTCTGCTCTCGAGAATCTTTCTGCTCTGATACCACTTGTTGATGTATGAAACACCACAAGAAATGAACTAATGTGACACTAGAACACCTCTATGGTCACCATTAACTCATTGCCACTCCAAACTTTGAGAAATGATAGCCTAAAGTGAGAACTTTGCTTCTACAGAAATTCCTAGTCACTAAAATTACATACCTTCAGTATTTTGCTATTTTCTCTTAGCTCAAATATTATTTCTCAAAGATCTTTTATAGGCTGAAAATAAAAGAGTAGAGCTTTCCAACATGCTATCATACACATGAAACAGATATCTAGAACTCAAGTTAGGGCCTTCACAAGATGACTATGTATAACTGCCAAAATTGGAAATCTTTCATGTTATAGTAAAAAGCGTCTGTCTAAAATTAGAATTCGATGCCTGGCATCGACTTGCAACGAGAATTCGATGCCGGACATTGACTTGGGATGTTTTTGGCCACTTTTTAGCAGGGATTCGATGCCGGGCATCGACTTCTCGCATAAAACCTGAAGTTTTCAGATGCCAAAACAATAGGTGATTTCATACACACTTGGAATATGACTTATCAACTGGAATTCGATGCCAGGCATCGACTTCCCGCATAAAACTCAACCTTTCAACATACATTCGATGCCAGGCATCGACTTTCTTGGAAAACATCAACCTTTCAAATCATTACACAGAAGACAAACACTGGAGATGGAGGAAGAAGACTTATACACAGAACTTTAACTAGTTCTTGTCATAACTATGAAAACTCAGAAGCTTACAAGTGCTTTCTTGCTTAGAGAAGCCCAACTATACTCAGTCATACAAAATGAGTTCTAACTCACTCTCTCATTGTCTTCCCTCTCTTCTCTCTCTCCGCGTCAGTTAATACAAACTAACTTATATAGATTTTCTCATTCCCGTGACTTTTAAAAAACTTCTAGAACTAAAGTGAACTAACTTTACAAGTATAATACACTTGTGAATTTGTCCCTTCACATAGGCATGTGGTTTTCTTCTAAATCTTTGACCTTCAAATATATGTCCAATTAGTGAGTGTTTCTCCAACAATGTGGACTCCAAAAATAGTATTGCAATACCTTCTTCAAAGCGCAGCACGTCCAAGTGTGCACATTTACCTTATTTTAGTCTCAACACTTAGATATAGAGAATTGGTTGCAAGTGCATATGAAGAAATAGCATCATGTATAAGTTGCGACAGCTCAAGTGCCTAGTGATGCAAGTCTTTAAACCTCACTGCCTGATCATGCTTGCTGTCTATGCTTACACTATGCTTGAGGTGGATTTGATCTACATCAAAAATTATTGCTTGGATTACGGCAAAAGAATATCCGATGGAGAGTTCTTTTACCTATGCTCATTTATTGTATTTTCTTTTAGAGATTTTTGATGGCTCATTTACCATTGTAAAAGCCTTGAGCTTTGCACATGTAAAAGTAGAAAAAGAGATCCCAAATCCCATGAATTTGTGGTGGTTGAGTTGTAATCAATCAAGCAATCAATCACCTAAAAGCAGATCAAACTAGATCTTCACTTTTCCTAGATTGTAGGAAAGTGAATTGATTGCCTCCAACAACCATTTCCACCTTCCTTTGAATTCAAAATCCACTTGTAGAAGTCATGGAACACTCCAAGAGTCTATATAAAGACTTCAAATCACTTGTACAATACATGGAAGCAATATGCATACACTTGTGACCATCATTGTCTTGCTCCTTCAATTTTTTGCATCATCTTCTTCGCCAACAGTAATCTTGTAGAGACTATTGCTCTCTCTTCAGAGCTCCAAATTTGATGAGACATGGCTCATTTGAAATCTATTACTGTCTAGTTTATGACTATTAATGTTCATAGCATTTGGTTTAGTAGATTGGGATAAATCACAGCTTTTCTATCTCAGGGTCAATCTCTACGTATTCCTTAAAAATAGGAAGTACCATCGTTGAGTGTTTGATTCATTCCTATAGCTTATTTTGCTTATTTCTTATACTTTTGTGCATTCTATACACTAAAACCTATGTGTATCACTCCCATAAAATTATTTTTTCTAATTGTAATCACGCTAGTCGCTATGAGAATTTGAAGTTCATTATCTCTTCCATAGATAGTAAGTTTTTGAGCTCGTCAAGGTGCAAACCTATCTGTTTTGTATCAACTTTTTATCATTGATGCTCCAAATTACATAGTGCATTTCTTTGCACTTATCGCATGCCTATAAGGTCTATTTGAGTCTCAATGAGCTCAAGGACTGGTCTTATGCCGGTTGGCTAGACCAAACTTTGTCATTTCGAAACTCACTTTTCTATCTCCTACAAGCTTCTCCAAGTTCTTTTAGTGGTATCAGAGCTAGATCAAGATAGGTGACGGCTTTCCGTCAATGATCGAGAAGCTTGATCAACACAACTACGCACCTTAGCAAATCAGAATAGAGGCCTATTTGCAAGGTAGAAAGATTTATGGAATTGTAGCAAGTGATGAAGCTATGCCCATTCCAAGATCCAAAGGAGGACCTACACAAGAGGAGACAGATAAGCTAACACGTTGGTGTGCAAGGGATGCTCAAGCAAGGCCCTTGTTGGAAGAAGTAATTTTTTGAAGTACTTTTGATAGAAAATAATTGTAAAATGCCAAAAACTTGTAAAAATATTTATGCAACTGATGTAAAAATAAGGAAGATTCTTCCTTATGTAGAGTAGATTCATATGTATTTTTTCTAGAATTTTTGGAAACTCCTAGATAGCATATTTTTAGATCAGAAGAGGAAAGGACCAAAATTCAAGTGTGTAAAGGGACACTTGAAAATGTATAAAAGACAATTTCCTCTATTATGAGAGGGTTGGTTATTTGTAATTGATGCTATCCAAGTGAAGAGAGAAGTTTCCTGCAGAAAATTGTGTTTCTTCCTTTTGTGTGATTTCTTTGATTTGTTGAGTCTATTCTATGTGTATCCATGGAGATTTGTGAGCTTCTATTGTGAGATTCTGATGAATGTGTATGAAGAGAGTTGATTATTGACATGTTGAGTGATAAATTGATGAAGAATGGTGCTGGAGATGAAAATTATATGTTTTCACAGAGTTACGATTGTCTCGTCTGAAGGTTGTAGGTATCATTTTTTAGTTTTGACTTTATGATGGTATTCCTCTGAGAAAATAACATGTTTTAGACACCAAGATTGTGGAAAATGACGGAGATTTGCTCAAGATAATCCAAACCCTAGAAATTCCTCTTCATTTTCACTATTTCTCAGAAATCTAGCCATTTTTCTCTTATTTCTTGGATTCTATCATCAAGAAGGGGTTGTGGTCTCTTGTATACTTCCAGGATTGACAAAAATAAGATGTATTGTTGATTCTTTATGCTAAATGATTGGAGAGGACAACTCCAAAGGTTAACAATAAACATTTTTTGGCGCCGTTGCCGGGGAGTATATCAAAAGCTTCATTGAAGTTGGACCTTGCTGGATCTTCTATTGATGATGGTATTGAACACATTGAAAAGGTAATACTCTTTAATCAAGAAATGTAAATATGAAAAGGTGGATTTCTTTGTTTGTCTTTTGGGGAAAGAAAGCAATAGCTAATCTTTTAAGAATAACAAGTGTTGAAATTTTTGCAAATTGATAGTTGCTTATATCATTTTTTGGAAGTAAAGTGCAGGTGTGTGAAAAATTGAATCAAGAAAGCTGATGATAAGGTAAAATGTGTCTATTCTTGCATTTGTAGAGTGCTTTTTGATCAAGGACTAAGCAAAATTGTTGATCTTGGGAATATGACAAGATTGCATTAAGGAAAAGTCAAGTAAAGTAGCTAGATGCAAGTAGATAAGATCCATTTGTAGCCAAGTCAAAGTAATAATCTTGAGAAAAAAAACTGAATTGCATCTTGAAAAGAAAAATGTTTGAGTTTATCTTTGCAAAAATTGATATTTGCATTTCTTAGCACCTTTTTCTTTGGGAATTTTTTCTCATGAACTGTTGTGATAGCCAAAGCATAAGAGAGTATAACCAATCAAGGAACACAGGATCAATAGATCACCAAACAAGAAACCCTAAGTGAAGTGTTTACCTTAATTTAGGGCAAAATACTAAAAAAAATTCATAAAATTCATTAAAACAATCAAAAAAAATTCTTTTCTCCTTAGGAAGTTGGACTGAAGTTTTGTTGACAAGAGTAAAAGAGACCAAGTGAAAGAAAAGTAAAAAATTGCCAAAAAACTGGAAAATTAGAAAAAACACGTTTCTCTTCATAGGATCGCGATTCTTTGGATAATTTTTTGTTAATGATGTAAAATTGCAGGTGGCAGCTGAATTGGAATTGGTAAAGGGTATTGAAGGGAAACAAGAGAAAAGAAGACTCAAAATTGCAAAAAATAGGAAGTACAGGAAAAATACGATTCTCTGCACAAAATCGCGATTTTCTGTAAGAGAATTTTTTTTTGAATTTTGAGCATATTTGGGTTGTGAGATAGGGAATTGTAAGAGATTTCATTAAGTTGAGTAAGTGAAGGAAGTCAAATTCCAAAAAATCAGTGAGGATTGAGTATCAAGTGGGAAAAGTGGAAAAGGAAGTACAAAATCGCGATTTTCTCCAGTACAATAATGGGAGTGACTAATGGTGATTAATGATGAAAAGTTAGTAATTGAGGATTAAAACCCTAAAATTGTTGAAGAATAAGAATTGGGCTAGTAAAAAGTGAAAATTCTGATGAAATAGCACGGGATCGCGACTGTGTGGACACTATAAAATCCTAGAATTTCAAAAAAAAACTCATTTGAGTGGGAGAGAGAGAGAGTGAGAGCAAGGACAGAGTCGCGAGTTTCTGCAAAACACAAGCTTTGGACAATTTTTGATCAAGCAAGCAAGGTAAGAAGTTGGTAATCAATTCTTGCATTATCTCAAAGTCTAAGGATAAGATTAAAACACAAAAAACTTAGGAAATAGTAAAATCATGGAATCGTGACTTTTTGAATTTTGAATTTCACAGACAAATAATAATGATTCTGGGAAAACTTTTTTATTGCATGCTAAAATTTGAATTAGCTGAATCATTGTGAGAAAACAAAACTTAAAAATAACAACCTAAAATTTTTTCAGAATTATGCACAGAATCGCGATTCTGTAGTCAAACACAAAATCGTGATTCTCTGAATTTGGGCACAAAATCGCGATTCCCAGAGCAGGATTTTCATAAGAAAATCGTGTTTTTAACGATTGTGAGCAATCACGATTGTCTGGGAACAAAATCGTGAAAATCACGATTCTCTTCATAGAATCGTGAAAAACACGATTTTCACAACAGAATCGTGAAAAACACGATTTTCATCGCAAAATCGCGGAAATCACGATTTTCATAACAAAATCGTGGAAAACACGATTTTTATCATAAAATTGTGAAAAACACGATTTTTATCATAAAATCGTGGAAAACACGAATTTTATCATAAAATCGTGAAAAACACGATTTTTTATCACAAAATCGTGGAAATCACGATTTTCATAACAGAATCGTGGAAATCACGATTCTCACACAAAATCGTGAAAAACACGATTTTCATCACAGAATCGTGGAAATCACGATTTTTACACAAAATCGTGAAAAACACGATTTTCATCACAAAATCGTGGAAACCACGATTCTCACACAAAATCGTGAAAAACACGATTTTCATCACAGAATCATGGAAATCACGATTTTTACACAAAATCGTGAAAAACACGATTTTCATCACATAATCGTGGAAATCACGATTCTCACACAAAATTGTGAAAAACACAATTTTCATCTCACAATCGTGGAAATCACGATTTTCACATAAAATCGTGAAAAACACGATTTTCATCTCAGAATCGTGGGAATCACGATTCCCTCCACAGAATCGTGGAAAACACGATTCTTTCCATAGAATCGTGAAAATAATTGAATGATCCTTAGGTCTGGTAATAAATTATACACACATTCCAAGCAAGACCTGGGAAGGAGGGAAATAGAGCCAGTGGTAGGGGAATTGCAAGAAAGAGATTTAGGGCAAGAAATCAACATGGAAAATTTAAATGAAACAAATGAATCCTCTGAAATTGGGGACTATAGGAACATCCTCAAATACATGTATACAAATAGGTTTGGAACCTATGTATATCAGGATGGAATGCATAAGTTTCTCATCAGATTGAGAAATTTAGAAGTTCCCTTGAATATAACACCAGTAGTTCAATTCAAAGATGGTAGATATGAGGATAGGCAGGGATGTGTATACATCTTCTCACAAGACCCAGAAAACTCTAATGACCTAGGGCAATGCGCAGACAAGAGACCTTGGGAACAGAACATAGGGCAATCAGATTTGCCAAGACCACATGAAATCCACAATAATAGTGAACAACAACAAGGTAGGAGAGCACATACTTCCCCAAATCCTTTTGAAAAGGAACCAGAAGGATTTAATGATTTTCCTCTGAGAAGATGACCTCATTGGCAAAATCAGGGCAGAATGCTTAGACCCTATCAAGTAGCCAAATGCAAGAAAAATCAATATGAAGGATATTCTGATCCTCATGCTCATGCTACAGAATTTAGGCAATTAATTAGAGCTGAAGAAGTAGAAGATTACTAAGTTCAATTTGAAGCATTTGGTCTAACCCTAACAGGACCTGCATTATCTTGGTTCATTCCCTTAAGAAAGGAAATGTATCTAGATATTGAATCCTTCCTAGAAGCCTTCATTGGGGAATTCTCAAAGACTGGAATAAAACATAGCACAGCTACATTGATACATAGCTTTAAACAGCAAAAAGATGAAAATGTCAGAGAGGCAGCTAGGAGATTCAAGTAGTACATTGATAGATGTCCCAAAGAGGAAGTACCTTCCATGGCAAGACAAGTATCCCTATTCATAGAAGGATTAAGAAGTGCCCAATTAAGAACCCTAGTGTATTATAGGAGATGCCCTGACGTAGGAGCATGTGTGAAAGAGGCAATAGATTTGGAAGATAACAGAGGCCAAGACCTCTTAGCATTTGATCAACCTAGAACAAATGAAGATAAAATTCCACCAGTAGAAGAATTGGCACAATCCATTGCTAAATCCCTAGAAGTAAACACCAAATCCAATTTGATAAATACCAAGATAACTACAAATAAAAAATGTTATAATTGTGGAGAAAATCATTCGGTACAACAATGTCCATATCAAAAACCACAACATTTGCAAGATAGAAAAACACTGAAATATTGTACACTAGAGAGAAAGTGGACAAATTATACCAAAGAGGAATGTTTCTACAATAAACAACCCATTAAGGAGAGAGATTATGCAAACCAAAGAGAATCTGGGTTTATTGAGCAACCAAGACCTGTACTTGGGCAACAACCTCCATTACCAACAAATGTGGTACCAGTTAAATACACACCAATAGAGGAGGGAAACTTAAGAATAAGATCACCTTACAAGGAAGATTACCAATGGAATGAAGGATATCAGGAAGAGTGGGAAGGATATGAGTTGAGAGAACCAGAATTACAAGCCCTAGATTTGGGAAATGGGAGAATAGAGATAGAAACAGCCACATTCATGTATATAACCAATCATTATATGTCCAATCAGAAACCTCAGTTCAAAGGGAACCAAAAGATAATTTGTTATAGATGTGGGGGAGAACATTTCATTAGAGATTCTCCACAACCTCCTACATTAAGAATAGAAGGAGCTTATTGCAAAGATTGTGGCAGGGAACATTTAATAAAGGATTGTCCAAAAATTCCTCAAAAACAACAAAACACCTCTATTAACATACCATTGAAAGCAATCAACATCATGAAGCAAGAAGAAGTGAGTGACAGTGACCAAGTAACTATAAATGCTATAACAAGGGCACAAGCTAAACAACAAGAAACAACTAAAGAACAAAATGAAGGTGCAGTTTCAAAGGTGAAGAAAAACAGAAAAAAAGGGAAATGGGAAAGGAAAAAAAGAATGGATAAAAGCTTGGAAAAAGAGAATAGGGAACAATCAAACAGTACGCCTCCTCAAAAGACACAAACCCAGTCAGAGATAGGAAAGTCACAGAGTCTAGACACCTTGATAAAAGCATACAAGGGAAGAATTCAAGAGGGACCAAATCCTACAGACCATGTAATGGCTTATCCTATGCCATATATAGAACATGAAAGGATGCAAATATGCAAACAAATAATACAAGAAGCACAACTTAAACTGGGGGAATTAGACAATTCTCAAACAACAGTTGGGGAGTCAAAGGCAACAAGAACAGGAGAAACAATTAATCAAGAAGATAACCCACAAATTACATTCCAGGTAAATATAGATAAACAATGTACAATCTTATATCACACAACATTGGAGGAATTGGTAAAACAGAATCCTCACTTACAATACAAAATGGGAAAATGGGAAGCAATACCAGATAATCTTAATTCACAGTCACAAGAATTAGAGGAATTGTGGTACATTCCCATTGATAATATAGGAGGATATTGTGAAGGAGAAGAGGGAAACTCAACCCTAAAAATAAAATTTGGTAAAAATCATGCCAAAGCCATATTGGATAGTGGATCAGGTGTGGCCATTATGACTAAACAAACTTGGGAAAAATGGGGAAAGAATGAATTGATACCCACTAAAATGAGATTGCAACTAGCGGATGGACACATAGAAAAACCTCTAGGAATATGGGAAAAAGTGATTGTGGACATATGCGGAATAGAAATAGAGCATACTTTTGCCATAGTTGAATTTCCACAATCCACTTCATATGAAATTATCCTAGGAAGACCATTCATGAGACAGATGCAAATTGTGCAAGATTGGGGTAATGACTGCCTATATCTTCAGAGCAAAGGGAGAATAACCAGAGTAAATCTAAGAAATGGCCATTATTGTGACATATCCCCCCAAGAATGGTTCAAGGTACATCAAAATCAAGATTTAAGTGAAGAATCAGAGTTGGAAGATCAGAATGAAACAAAATCATCAATATGGAAGTGCAATGTGTTAAGAAACCTTACAAATGGAAAGAGGAGATTAAGAAGGGAAGATTGTGTAGAAGGGAGAAAGTTACAAGATGAGAGTTGTGTACCACAAAAATTCAAAGATGAAGAATTTGAGCCATATGGTTGGAACCAGATATTGGCTACCATGGATCTAGCCAGGGATGAGTATGTAGGAGTAGAATTTCAAAATGAAGAAGGGTATGATGTTTTTCACATTGGAATACAAATGATATGAGTATCAAAAACAAAAGAGGACCAAGAAACAGAGATGATATGGGAAAATGGAAAAAAACAATATTTGGAAGAAGTAAAAGCTGAAGATGCAATAAAAGATAAAATCTTAGGTAAATATAAGAAAAACAAACACAAGGAAATAGAAAAAGACCAAGAGGATGGAAAAAATGAGAAAATGACAAACAAAGATCAACAATTTGATGTACCAGCAAATTTCAAAACTTATGAAGTAGAAGACAGATTACTTCTAAAAATGAAACCAAAGAGAGAAAAGAAAAAAGGGGAGGCATATGACAATGAAGAACAAACTAAGAAGGTTATGATCACTCAGGAAGATGGGGAAGAAAGATATATTGTAATGGCTGATGACATGACAAATCAAGAAGAGGAGGCATTAAGGAATTTGGCCAGAAACTATAGGGATGTGTTTGCCTATAGCTATAAGGATTTGAAAGGGATTGATCCTAAAATCTGTGAGCATAAGATTCCTATCACACCTGATGCAAAACCTAGTAAATAGAGACATTACACATTCAATGATAAATACTCTGTTAAAATAAAGGAAGAAATTGACAAGCTGTTGGCTGCCAATTTCATCTATGAGATTGAGTATACAGAATGGATATCTCCTATAGTTGTGGTACCAAAAAAGAATGGGAAACTTAGGGTATGCATTAACTTGAAAACGGTGAATGCAGCAACTATAAGGGATAGCTATCCATTGCCTATAACAGACCATCTTCTAGAAAGAGTGGCAGGGAAGGAGGTTTATAGTTTTTTGGATGGGTTTTCAGGATACAATCAGGTACCTATAGCATTGGAAGACCAACATAACACTGCCTTTTCCACAGAATGGGGAATTTATGCTTTTAGGGTTATGCCCTTCGGGTTAACTAATGCCCCAGCAACTTTTCAAAGATTGATGTGTCATATCTTCAAAGAATTCTTGAGAAGTGTAATGGAAATTTATGTAGATGATATGTGTACTTTTTCATTAAAAAGACAGGATCATTTGCAAGATTTAGAAAATATATTCAGGAAATGCAGAACATATAGAGTATGTTTAAATCCAGAGAAGTGTGTATTCTTTGTAAGGCAAGGAAGAATGTTAGGTCACATAGTCTCCAAAAATGGAATTTCAACTGATGAGAAGAAAATAAAGGCCATAGTAGAACTTCCAAGACCAACAAATGTAAAGGAACTTCAAACTTTCATGGGACATTGCGGGTATTATAGAAAATTTGTACACAAGTTTGCTAACATAGCCAAACCTTTATATGCCCTGATTAAAAAGTTTGAGTGGACCCAAGAGTGTGACCAAGCTTTTGAGACTCTAAAAACTTGTTTGATTACAGCCCCAATTCTGAAAACACCCCAGTGGAATAAAATTTTTCATGTCCATGTGGATGCTTCAAATTATGATTTGGGATGTGTGTTAGCACAACCAATAAAAGGAAGCAAGTTAGATTTCCCAGTGGCTTATGCTAGTAGGCAACTGAATTCAGCAGAGAAAAATTACACAACCACTGAGAGGGAAGGGTTGGGAATGATATTTGTTGTGAAAAAGTATAGACATTACCTTTTGGCCAACAAGTTTAAGTTCTTTGTGGATCACCAAGCTTTACTTTATTTAGTAAACAAACCTTGTCACACTGGTAGAATAGTCAAATGGTTTCTTTTACTGATGGAGTTTGAGATTGAAGTGGTGGTCAGACAAGGGAAAACACATTTGAGAGCAGATCATCTGTCTAGAATCCAGGCTAAAGAACCAAGTTCACCTTTAGATGATGACGTGCCAGATACATATTTGTTCAAAGTAGAAAGTGTTCCTGAGTGGGCCATGACTTTAGTACCTTTGTTAACCATGGGACCTTGCAGAACATTTGGAAACAACACACACTTAGTATTACAAAGCAGGAATTTTGTGCTGCTAGCTAGGCACTTGTATCACCTCAACCATATAGGCATATTGGAATATTGTACTCCAGAAGAGGAGCAACAGGAATATCTGAGAAGAGCTCATTGTTGGAACTCATGCTTCCATAATAGTCACCCTAAGCAATCTCAATAGGATTGGAGTACATTGGCCTAACAAGATTCAAGATGTAACAAAATATGTTGCTAACTGCTGGGAATGCCTATCCTTGCAAAATTCAAAACTTATAACTCTATATTGGTTTCTGAAAAATCCAGACTGGAGTGGAAACATCATTGAGGAGTTGAAAAGGAAGAAGAAAGGAAAACAAGTAATAGCTGCTATAGATTCAAAAAATCTACAAGTAATCTCTGAAGAATATCAATTGATAGGAGAACAATTATATAAGAGAGGGATGGATGGATATTTAAGAATTTGTGTTCCTAAGGATAAATATTTGGAAATGTTGGAAATGGCACATTCTGGAGTGGCAGGAGGACATTTCTCAAGTGACAAAACGGCTAAACTTATATTATATTCTGGCTTTTGGTGGCCAACTCTATTTCCTGATGCAAGAACATATGTAAAAAGATGTGACATTTGTCAGAGGGTGAGTCAACCAAATAAAAGAGACAATATGCCATTAGTTCCATTGATTCCAACAAGAGCCTTTAGTAAATGGGGGTTAGATTTCATTGGACCTATACATCCTCCAGCAAGACAATCTCATGCTGAATATATACTAGCGGCTACATTACCTGACAAAATGGGCTGAGGCCAAAGCCACTAAAAGAAATGATGCTCATACTACTGCCAGACTTCTCTATGAGAATATCATCACCAGATTTGGCTTCCAATTGAATTGGTAAGTGATAGGGGGACCCATTTTTTAAACCAAATCATAGAAAACATAATTGAATATTTCCTGATTAGTCATAGAAAGTGAGCCCCATATCACCCACAAGCCAATGCGTTAGCAGAACGTACTAATAAAGTACTTTGTACTGTACTGTCAAAATTAGTAAACACAAACAAGAATGACTGGGATCTACAACTTAATCATGTTCTATGGGCTTATAGAGTGGCATACAAAACTGCATTAGGAACTACACCATTTAATTTGGTATACGGGCAAAATGCAGTTCTACCTATGGAATTCCTCATTCCAACACTAAAAGTGGGTACTCACTACAATTGGACTGGACATGAATTATCTGAGAGAGTAATAGAACTGGAAAAACTGGGAGCTTCTAGACTCCAAGCAATTATGAGTATATATGCAGACAAGAAAAGACAAAAAGCTTATCATGATGTTCACATAAAAGAAAAAGATCTACAAGAAGGAGATCTAGTTCTGGCTTACACAGTCAAGGAACATCAAAAAAAGTTTCAGAAAAAAGGACATGGGCCATATATTATACATCAGATAAGTAATAGTGGAGCTATACAACTAGCTAACATAGATGGAGAGATCATGCCAAACTTCATAAGTGGATGTAGAGTTAAAAGGTATGATTTCCCATTAACTGCTTCTGAATGGAGAAGATTACAAAAAACTCAAAACAGGAAGAAAGAAGAGGAAAACATTAGAAAAGAGGCTCAACAGGAATCAAAGGAAAGGATAAGAAGAACCAAAAATCATAGGGAAGTCTGTTTGTGTGAAACATCTCTAAAAGAAAAAGAACATTTTCCTGTTATAACAATGCATTTTCAGAAGGAAAAAATTAAAGTTTTGATAGACTCAGGTGCACAGGTAAATTTGATCAATTCAGCATTGTTGAACAAATTTAACCTAGAAAGAACTAAAAGCAAAACCTTTATCAAAACCTTGGAAGGACAAATAATACAAAGCATGTCGTCACCTTTTATTGAAGTTAAGTTCAATGAAGAATATATGAAAATAGATTGTGAAGAATGGCCAGGTCATTTGATGATTGAGAAATTGATTTTGGGACAACCATGGCTCAAACAAGGTAAAGTAATTTTGAATTTTGAAAAAATGAAGCTTAAATTGACAATAAATGACAAAAGGTTTTTAATATTTTTATTGGGTAATGAAGAACAGGAAGTTCAACAGGATGTTCATGACCCAGACATGGAAGGATTTACTTTTTCATTGGAAGACACACAGACATTACCAATACAAATACTAAATGATCAAGCTTCATTTAATCAAAACCTGCAAAAAATTGAAAGGGCAAAGGAGGGTGGAGACACAGGAGCAAGGTGGCAATTATGGCACAATCTAAAACATCAAAGCATTAGAACAAGAAGGATATGGAAACAAAGCATAACCAAGGCTTGTTCATCAAAACAAAATCCCATGACAAAATGGATATGGAGGCCAAAAAATTCTAAAAACTGCTTATCAGAAGGAGATGAATTTTTTCTTGAGATTGGGGCAACTAGGGTTAAATATTATTGGGTAAAAAAATCAGAGTTGATTCAATGGAAAAACACCATCTATATTTGATCTGGATTTAGAATTGTTTCAGAAACAGATTAGAATGTGATAAAAAAGAAAATCATAATATATTGGGAATTAGGACAAAATATTTTACCTTATCCTTTTTCTAAGAAGAGAATTAGGAGGGGAAGAAAAGAAATAGAAGAAATTATTATTAATTAAAAAAAGAAGAAAGAAGAAAATAGAAGAAATTATTATTATAAAAAAACGAAGAAAAAAAGGAAACAAAAGAAAAAAGAGAAAAGAAAGAAAAGAAAGAAAGAGAAAAATTATCTATTTTTCCTTTTATAAGTTATAAAGCACAAAGCAAGATATAGGTAGAAGGGTAGCAAGTTTCTATTTATTATTTTGCATTTTCCATTCTATTTTTTATGATTTTTTATTCTTATTTTTTATTTTTATTTTCAGTTTTTTTATTCTAAACATCTTCTTCCTGGATAAGAGCTGTCAGAAGAGGGGAGTACACTAGACATCTTTCTACACATGTAATGATCATTGTAATTGAGTTCTTCTAAAGAAGTCAGAATTTAATTGAAAGTTTATTTTCATTCTTCTTTTATTTTATCTCAAAATAAATATCATTCTTGAGTTCTTGTGACTCATGTGGGTGGAGTTTTTTCTTTTTTGTGTGATGTTATATTTTCTCCAGAATGGTGAATCCAAAGGAGTTGCCAATTCATGATTTCAAAGCAGAATAAGTCACTCTGTCTAGAGGACACTGGTTCTTGGATAGTGAAGCTGTAATAGAGAAGGTGGACCTGGAGTTTGATGAGGAGCAAGAGATTCCAGAAGCAGAAAAGGTGGTTAAGGAGCTCAAAGAAACCCTGAGTATCATTGGCCAACATATATTCACAGTGGGAGTAGGGGGTTACAAATATACCATGTTGTGTCAAGAGTTCTACAGATTTCAAAGAGTAGCGATCAATCAAAAAAGATGGAAGGCAGTAGGGTTACACGAATTGTTGGAGGAACCCATATTTTTAATAGATTTCGAAAGAGTGGCACAGGTAATGAACAGCGTGTTGGAAGTTGGAAATGGTAATGATGCTTATTTCCGGTGTAAAGTCAAGAACAAAGATAACCAGGAGGTGAATATCACTATAAAAGCAGAGCATATCAGAGCAGCTCTATAGTTTTACCCAATGGGAACCAAGCTTGATAATAGCTTTGTGAAAAAGAATAAAGAAACATATACATGATACTCTAAATTTCCTGATTTTAAGGGAAAAGAGAATGAGGAGTATGCCATCAGTGTTGGGAAAGATGGATGGATGATCCAAGAGATTGAGTAGGTACTGCTAAAACCTGCTTTGTACCTGCCCTCTTTAGCTTCAGATTTGATTAGTAGACTCTCTTAGCTTTCCAATGACACCAAGAAATGGCCTATGTCCTTTAGAAATGAAGTGTGTAATGATTGAATCAAAACAGATAACTTTGGAAGTCACAAAGTCAAGAAAACCTTCTATTTTCGTCTTGACACCTGCTCAATGTTTTGCTCAGTGTGACCAGCACAGTAACAATTGATAAAATTCCTTCTAGGGGTATTCAATTAGCTTATTAAGCTAACATTTGCAAATAAAATAATGAACTATGCTAAGAGAAATAAATTTAGCAAGATTTGGTATACCCCCGACTTTTTAGGACTGTAGCAGAGATAGACCAGTGAGCACCTCGACGACAATTTCTCTGAATTGGCTGAATGAAATGACTACAAACGTTTTCAGCATGTAGAAGACTTTGAGATGAATCCAACAAGCTTTGAATCACTGAATTTGGTGGAGTATTGGCTGAGATATGCCCTTGACAAGTTGACAAACTTTGGAGCAGACAAGCAGTGAGCACAGAGATGAATGATGTAAATGTATCTATAAATTAACACTTGTGTACAATCCCATTGGCATGACAAGCATTGCCTAATGGTGTAGAGAGGTGTAGACTATGATGTAGTGCTCACACACACTCAATGACAGTAGAATGAAGCTCGGGAGTGATGTCTCTCACCACGACTTTTTAAGTTCACCTTTTATATGGAATGTGTAAGAATTTGAATTCAAATTCAAATTCTTGGCTGCTTCTAATCAAGCTTCTAAAAACTTGGAGATATTCTCTCAATCAAGTGAACTAACTTTTCCACGAATCATTTGGGTAGGTGATTACAAAAGATTCTAAGTCAAATTGACTTTTACAATGAGGTAAAGTGGTAAGTAATCACTAGCATATGTTCCTATGATTCTTCATGTATGTAGAGTCTTCATGATATCTTCCAAGCCAAATGTGTAGGCTTGTGATTTACACCAACAGCTCCCCCTCAAGCCAAACATTTTGGCTTAATTCTTCATCTTCAATCTTCAAGTACATCCTGCAATCCAATCATAGATTTGAACCTGCAAAGTTTGGTCCCATCCAAAGTTTTAGTCAGCAAATCTGCACATTGCATGTTGGTTGACACATAGGTCAGCTGAATGTCCTTGCTTAGCAGCTTCTCCCTCACATAATGATAATGAACTTCTATGTGTTTGGTCCTGGCATGATAGATAGGATTAGCTGCAAAGGTGAAGAGAACTTGTATTATCTCGAAAGATAATTGGAGGCCTAGTATATAAGCCCAATTCTGTATACAAAAGCTTAATCCAAATTGCTTCTTGAGTGGCATTAACTAGCTCTCTAGACTCTGCTTCTGTAGAAGACAGTGCAATAGTTGGTTGCTTTTTTGCAGACCATGAAATTGGTTTGTCACCTGCAAAAGAAATGTATCCAGAAGTGCTTCTCCTATCATCCTTGCATCCTGCCCAATCAGCATCTGAATAAACTTTTATATCAATATTTGAAGTGTAAGGAAAGTATAAACCATGGTTCTGTGTACCCTTGAGATACTTCAAGATCCTTTTTGCAGCCTCTAAGTGAGGTATCCTTGGTTTGTGCATGAATTGACTTAGCACACTAACTCCATATGCAATATCAATTCTAGTTAAGGTAGCATAGTTCAAGCTACCCACAATACTTTGATAGCCTGTAATGTCTTGGACTTCATCACCTTCATGGGCACTTAGCTTTAGGTTCACCTCCATTGGAGTGCTAGTTGCTTTAGCATCCTGCAAGTGAAATTTCTTCAACATGTCCTGCACATACTTCTTCTGAGTAATGTATATCCCTGAATTAGTGTAAACTAATTCAAGTCCCAAAAAATACTTCAATAATCCAAGATCATTGATCTTGAATTCCTTCATCATCTGGCTTTTGATGCTTCTGATTCCATTGACATCATTGCCTGTAATGATGATGTCATCAACATAAACACAAAGATAGATTACCTCTGAATTACTTCTCTTAATGAACAGAGAAGTGTCAGCCTTACTCATGACAAAACCTTGGTCTTGGAGGTATGTAGTTAGCTTGTAATTCCATGCCCTAGGTGCCTGCTTCAATCCATATAAATCCTTCTTTAATTTGCAAACATAAGTTACCTTCTTAGAGTCTTCATAGCCAGGAGGTTGTGACGTATAAACCTCTTCTAAAATCCATCCATTCAAGAAAGCATTCTTGACATCCAATTGGTACATATTCCAATTCTTTGATGCAGCCACACTAACCAACACTCTGATTGTTGGCATCTTGGCCACAGGAGAAAATGTCTCTTCATAGTCAATGCCTTGGGTTTGTGCAAAACCCTTGGCTACCAATCTGGCCTTGTACCTGTTAATTGTGCCATCAGAATTTCTTTTCAATTTATAGATCCATCTGGATCCTATTACCTTCATGGAATCCTTCTTGGGTACTAACTCCCATTCTCCTTGAGTGCTTCAATCTCCTCATCCATAGCTTCTTTCCATTCTGACTTGGTGATTGCTTCTTCATATAAACCTGGTTCTTCATTTGACAAATCCTTTGCAAGATAAATTGAATGTTTAGTAACAAGAGATGTATCATACCCATATCTGATAGGTTTTTTGCTTTCTCTTTGAGACCTTCTGATTGATTGAGTTGAAGATTCTGGTATGTCCTCAAGCTTCTTCATCTTCATTTTGCCTTTGGACTTCCATGCCTTGAACTCTTCAAGGTTGATTGTATCTTCATCATCTGAACTTGACTCTCCATCCTGAGTAGGTTCCTCCTTTGTAAGTTTTGGAAATTCTTCTTCCAAATCATAGGGTAGTTTGACCTTCCTGCATTCATTCTCATACCAAGAATCATTCTCATCAAAGATCACATCTTTGCTTACCATAAATCCTTTATTGGTAGGGTTATAAAACCTGTAACCTTTTTTATTTAAATCATATCCAATGAACATACATTTTTCAGCCTTTGGATCTAGCTTTCCTCTTACCTGTGAAGGAATGTGTACATATGCTACACATCCAAAAATTTTGCAGTGATCCAATGATGGTCTCTTACCATGCCATGCTTCATATGGTGTCATACCATCAAATGACTTTGATGGTAACCTGTTTATGAGATAGGTGGCAGTAGAAACACTCTCTGCCCATAGATAGTTAGGTAATTTCTTCTCATTAAGCATAGATCTAGCTGTCTCAACAATTAACCTATTTCTTCTTTCAGCTACCCCATTCTGTTCAGGAGATTACCTTGTGGTTATTTCCCTTTTGATGCCTCTATCCTGCAAGAAGTCCTCAAATTCATTGGAGAAGTACTCACCTCCTCCATCTGACCTTAGCCTCTTCAAATTCCTTCCAGTCTTATTTTCAAATAATGCAAGATATTTCTTAAAACAATTAAATACCTCATCCTTGTGCTTCATAAAGTATAATACAGTCCATCTGCTATAGTCATCAATAAAAGACACATAGTACCTTGAACCTGAGACTGAGGGGTCTTTGCTAGGTCCCCATACATCTGTGTGTACAAGCTCTAGATAGTCTTCATGCATATATCCTTTCTTGGAGAAGGGTAACCTGTGAGACTTACCAAATTGATAAGCACCACACTTGTAAATCATATGTTGTTTGGATACATTAGGTATCCCAAGCACACATTGGTCCATGCATATTTGCTTCAAGGTCCTTTCTCCTATGTGCCCTAATCTCTTGTGCCAAATCTCAAGCTCTGAAAGTGTTTGATCTTTATAACTGTATAATGCAATGTTCTTTATATCTTCCAACTCAAAAGTGAAAAGTCTACCTGATTTTTCTCCTTTAGCTATCCTTTTGAATCCATGTCTTGGGTCCTCCACAAATGCTCCATACTGATTGAATCTGACCTGCAACCCTTTCTCTACAATCTGACCAACACTCATTAAGTTCTTTGTAATTGTAGGTACATAAAGTACTCTGCTCAACAAATTCTGATTACCATCACAAGTTTTCACATTTCCAACTTTAACTACAGAATGCTTTGTATCATCACCTGTTTGGACTTGGTGTTTACCTTTTGGTTCCTCAAGATCAGAGAGTAGTGCCACATTACCAGCCACATGATTTGAACACCCTGAATCAATATAAAATAAGTGATCATCATTTGTACCTGACTTTGAAGTCATGTTCATGATCAAAAGAGAGTCATCCTACTCCTCTGTGTAGTTGTTGTAGTCCTTTCTGTTTTTGAATCCTCCTTGGTAGTTGCCATTGTAATTGTTGTTGTAGTTGTTGTGGCCTTGGTGATGGTTGAACCTTCCTCTAGACTGAGAGTATCCACCTCTTTGATAGCCTCTTCCTCTCTGATTTTTGTAATTCTTGTAACACTCATCTATGGTGTGATTTGACAAACCACAAATGTTACATGGTGATGTGTTATAGGGTCTCCCCCTACCTTGCTTACCTCCTCTGCCCCTACCTCTTGAAGATCTACCTCTCCCTGCATAGTTGGCTTGGGAGGTAGAGCATTCATCTTCCACCTTCTTACTCTTGCCTTTATCCTTAGATTTCTTATTAGTGTATAGGGCAGAAGAGTTGTTACCTTTGGTAGTATCTCCACTCTTGGTAAGCTTTGCTTCATGTGTGAATAGTTGACCTATGAGAGTTGTAAGATCTGGAGTGTGCATGTCCATGTAGAGATCCATTGCGGTGGTGAAGCTTTCCCACTTGTCATCAGCCTTGATCCCATTGATTACCTGCCTTACAATTTGTTCCTCTTCAATCTCTTCTCCATGCTTGCTAACTGATCTGCAACATCTTTGATCTTGGTCACAAATTCTGAAACAGCTTGCTTAGGTTGCTTCCTTAGTGTTGTGAATTCAATCCACAACTGATTTTTCCTAGCCCTTGTATTGGAGGAAAAATATGATGACAAGGTTTCCCATGTCTCTTGGGAAGACTTACAATTTCTGATATGAGGTAAAAGAAAGTCAAATATAGAGTTGAGTAGATAAGACCTTGCCAATGCATCCCTTGCACACCATGTGTTGAGTTTTTCTTGCTCCTCCTTGGTTGGCAAACCTCTTGCTTTGAATGAGGGCAATTCCTCATCTCCTGAGATGTATCCATAGAGACTCCTTCCTTGTAAGTAGGTCTTCATCCTTAGAGACCAAGCTTGATAGTTGTTCCTGTCCATTTTGTCAATAAATGAAGGAAAACCATCTCCCATTTTACCTTATTTGCTCTGATACCATTGTTGGGAAAGATGGATGGATGATCCAAGAGATTGAGTAGGTACTGCTAAAACCTGCTTTGTACCAGCCCTCTTTAGCTTCAGATTTGATTAGTAGACTCCCTTAGCTTTCCAATGACACCAAGAAATGGCCTATGTCCTCTGGAAATGAAGTGTGTAATGATTGAATCAAAACAGATAACTTTGGAAGTCACAAAGTCAAGAAAACCTTCTATTTTGGTCTTGACACCTGCTCAATGTTTTGCTCAGTGTGACCAGCACAGTAACAATTGATAAAATGCCTTCTAGGGGTATTCAATTAGCTTAGTAAGCTAACATTTGCAAGTGGAATGATGTAAAATAATGAACTATGCTAAGAGAAATTAATTTAGCAAGATTTGGTATACCCCCGACTTTTTAGGACTGTAGAAGAGATAGACCAGTGAGCACCTCGACGACGATTTCTCTGAATTGGTTGAATGAAATCATGTCAATCTTTGTCAGCATGTAGATGACTTTGAGTTGAATCCAACAAGGTTTGAATCACTGAATTTGGTGGAGTATTGGCTGAGATATGCCCTTGACAAGTTGACAGACTTTGGAGTAGACAATCAGTGAGCACAGAGATAAATGATGTAAATGTATCTATAAATTAACACTTGTGTACAATCCCATTGGCATGACAAGCGTTGCCTAATGGTGTAGAGAGGTGTAGACTATGATTTAGTGCTCACACACACTCAATGACAGTAGAATGAAGCTCGGGAGTGATGTCTCTCACAGTGACTTTTTAAGTTCACCTTTTATATGGAATGTGTAAGAATTTGAATTCAAATTCAAATTCTTGGCTCCTTCTAATCAAGCTTCTAAAAACTTGGAGATATTCTCTCAATCAAGTGAACTAACTTTTCCACGAATCATTTGGGTAGGTGATTACAAAAGATTCTAAGTCAAATTGACTTTTACAATGAGGTAAAGTGGTAAGTAATCACTAGCATATGTTCCTATGATTCTTCATGTATGTAGAGTCTTCATGATATCTTCCAAGCCAAATGTGTAGGCTTGTGATTTACACCAACAATCAGGATGTTTCTGCAGTACTTTTGCTTCCCAAAACTACCAAGGTATACCATGCCACACAAACCAGTTACACTAATTATGTTCAACAATAAGGACAGAACTAAACCCTTTGGTGTAATGGATGTAACCCCATACATACATGAACAGCTGAAGGAAGCAGCTAAACATTGGGAGCAGAAAAAGTATATGAATGGAGCCCAGTTTTTAACCAGGATTATATATCATGTACTGGGAATGGAAGATCAGTTGAAGCTGGCTCCAGAAGCACAATATTTCAGAAGTCTAATGACAGGAATCAAGAGTCCTCTCAGGAAGATGTCTGTGAGAGAAGCAGAAGGACAAACCAGCATGAGGGGAGCAGGAATGAAAAGAAAGGTAATCTCAGAGGAAGTGGTCCCTGTAAAGAAAAGAAGGTTGGATTCAAGAAAAGTAGAATTAGAGCAGGTTGAAGCAACCAAAGAAGAACATGAAGCTGCTCAGAAACAAGTGCAATCTTCGAATGATCCTCACCCACCTTAGACAAGTAAAGAGCAGTTATATACCTACTTAACTCAAGGTAATAATAAAAGAGCAATATATGAAGCCCAATATCAAAAGATGCTAGAGGATTAATCTTGCAAAGCAACAGATTGGGTTCAAGAGGAAGTAGAACATTATGAAGAACTGCATGATCAAATGATGGCAGCTGAGACAGAGGAAGTATTTGTTAAAAAGGAAGTGGAGCTATTAGCATACTTCAAGGAGCTACAAGGACCTCCTGAAAAAAGAACTACAATTGTAGTAAAGAAGAAGGTTCAGAAGAAACCCGTATAGAAGAAGAAGCTGACCAAGAAAAGTAAAGGGAAATTAGTGATTGAATCTGTAATAATAAAAGAGACAAAAGAAGTGACAGTAGGAGAAAAGCAGAAGGAATCTACTATTGAGGAAGAATTAAAACTGGGAAAATATGGCATAGCAGGCTCTTCACGAATATCTTCAGACTCTGAAAGTGATATTGAAAATTTTTTATTAAAAAGTTTGAATTTATCAGTCCCTAGTACACCCAATGTGATAACACAAGCCATTGAAAAAAATAAAACACCAGACGACATGAGTGAGAAGACACAGGGAAAGCAAGTCCAGGAAGAATCAACAAAACAACTCAGTTAGAGAAGAAAGAAGGATGATGAAAGGTAAAGCAGTAATGATGGAAGAGGAGGGTGAAGTGAGAAAAGAGTTCAGCTGTGGGTTAGTGCATTCAGGATTAAAGTCAACATGGACAAGACCTTCACAACAAACCTATTTCAAATTGGATGAAGGGAAAGTAGAAGCAGAAGAAAGAGCACAAATATGCAGTCCAGCTAATAAACAAAAAGATACAGCTCAAGTTAAGGAAATAGAAGAGGAAATAGTAGAATAAAGAGAATGCTCAAGAAGTAGAAGAGGGGATTACAGAGAAAGAGATCAAGCAAAGCATAAAAGACATCCTGAATGATTTGAATCATAATGAAGAATTCACAACTACAGAAGATAAAGGACAAGAGGAAGACTTAGATCTCATGGATATAGATGAGCAAGAGGAGGAACAGAAAGAGCAGACAAGTAATGATCAGACAAAACTTGCTGAGGAAACTAATTCAACCATAATTCAGGAAGAAGAAGTTCAAGTAGAAGAAAGACAATTCTTTGAAGAGGAACAAAAAGTGATGGAAAACAAGAAGGTAGAAGGAACAAAGACAACTAAAGATATATCAGAACAGGAGAATAAGGATTATCAGATATTGGAAGATGAAGAAGAGGTTGCAGATCAAGAAAAAATGGAAGAAGATAAAATTCTTGAAGAACAAAAGACTCAGACCCTAGAGTATGAGGAAGAAGATGAAGAGGATAATGAGTGTAAAGAAAATAAGCAGATAGAAGTCAAACAAATGGAAATAGAAGTTGGGTTGGAAAGGATACCTAAAAATATAAGATCTGCTTGCAAAATCATTATGAGCAACATAGAGCAATTCACACCATCCAGCAGAAACATGATTATATCAGGTATGGTAGCTGAATCTGAGTTTGAAAAAGGCAGTAGTATCATTAAGGAGCACAAGAAGGAAAAAGAACAATTGACAGAACAATTGAGGATTGTAAAGGAGAAAAATGAGGAATTAACATATAGGATAATTTCTTTGGAGGAATTAGAGGTACAGCAACAAAATAAAATCCAATATCTTGAAGAGAAGTGTGCAAAACAAACAGAGGAGAGTAGTAAACTAGAGAAGGAGTTAAAGAAAATTGAAGGCAGATACAGAACTTTACAAAGTTCATATCAAATCATGGTTAAAGCAAATGAGGAGATCAACAAACTATTAATGGAAGAAAGCCAGTTGAAGGAAGAAAGCAAAATTGTTCAGGTAACACAAGAAGAGAAGGAAGATTTGCACAAAGAAATTATGAGATTGCAAACAAAGTTGAAAGAAGCCAAGGAGATGGAGAAACAGGCTAGTACACATGCTGCTACCTCCATGAGGGGTTAGAACAAATTACATATGGATATAGAAAATGAAAGGAGTGATTGGAAGTCAAGCATAGAAAGGGAAAGAAGTAATTGGATAGCAGAAAGAGAGATATGGGCAACTCAAAATAGAAGTTTGATGGTGACAATAGAAGAGCTACAGAAAAAGCTGGAAAAGCCACAAGCTCAGGAGGAAGAACAGATAGAGACTACATATACAGAAGATTATGAAGTAGGAAATGATGACAGAACTCAACATGGCAGTGAACCAGAAAATAAACGATCAGAAGATGAGTATTCAGAAGAATTTGTCCAGAAACTTTTGACAAACAGAGAATCTAGAATGGATTTCATTAGAAAGATGCATGATGATTATGAGGACCAGATTGTTACATTTGCTTTAAATAAAGGGATAAATCCTGATCAACATCATTGAGCTGCAGATGGACTAGGCATACCCTTGTGCATGATTATGGAAAGTATTAAAAACTATCAATTGGCAAGGGTGGGATTACCTCCAAACAAATATTTAGAATATGAGGAAGATATCAATGTGACAAAAGAGCTATTTGAAAAAGCTAATCCCAAATGGAGGAATAGGTGGTTGGATGCGAATAAGGAGTGCAGAAAAATATGGAAGGAAGCACCTATTCAGCTGAAGATTAATCCAGCATACTGCCCAGTAGCAAGGAGAAGAGAGTGGACAATTTTTTGGGAAAGAAGGAAAGAAGGACAAATTCCATCCAAATGGTTGAATTTTCCAAAGATAGCAGGTTCGAAGTCAGGAACCTGGCCTACAAAGAAGTATATGGTGGATACAGCTGAATCTGTCATAGCTACATACAAGGATGTTAATGACCCAGCATGTATTTTACTAATCAGAGTAATGAGACTCATTTTGGCATGTATAGAGACTTACACAAATACAGATGTCAAAATTCTAAATGACATTGGCTTCAATTCTTCGACTGATGCCTTATTATTTGATCTCAGTGAAACACCTGACATGATATGTCTGATGGCTTATTATAGCAGAATAATATTTTTGGGCAGCCATTATCTCCAAATTTTTGAAGATGCATTTGATTATGGGTTTTTTGAAAGGGAATCAGAGATATTTGGAAACTTGTCTGTAGTCACAAAGTCTCGACTCACTGCATATGAAGCTGCCTACACAGAATACTTGAAAAAGCATGTAATTGATAAACTGGAGGCTGCTGTGCAGTGGAGGAAAGCATTGTTTGAGATGGTAAACAACTTGAATGTTACTGAAAGGAGAAGCCATGACCTACTGTCACAAGTTTATCAGAGAAAGAAGAAATAGAGGGAGTATTCAGCATATATGAGCGGGAATGTCTTTTGTCAGGAGCCAAAAGGTCTAGGAGGGGAAGAATGTTGGAGTAATTTTTTGAACTACTTTTGATGGAAAATAATTGTAAAATGCCAAAAACTTGTAAAAATATTTATGCAACTGATGTAAAAATAAGTAAGAGTCTTCCTTATGTAGAGTAGAATCATATGTATTTTTTCTAGAATTTTTGGAAACTCCTAGATAGCGTATTTTTAGATCAGAAGAGGAAAGGAACAAAATTCAAGTGTAAAAAGGGACACTTGAAAATGTATAAAAGGCAATTTCCTCTATTATGAGAGGGTTGGTTATTTGTAATTGATGCTATCCAAGTGAAGAGAGAAGTTTCCTGCAGAAAATCGTGTTTCTTCCTTTTGTGTGATTTCTTTGATTTGTTGAGTCTATTCTATGTGTATCCATGGAGATTTGTGAGCTTCTATTGTGAGATTCTGATGAATGTGTATGAAGAGAGTTGATTATTGACATGTTGAGTGATAAATTGATGAAGAATGGTGCTACAGATTAAATTGTCTGTTTTCACAGAATCCCAATTGTCTCGTCTGAAGGTTGCAGGTATCATTTTTTAGTTTTGACTTCATGATGGTATTCTCCTGAGAAAATAACATGTTTTAGACACCAAGATTGTGGAAAATGATGGAGATTTGCTGAAGATAATCCAAACCCTAGAAATTCCTCTTCATTTTCACTATTTCTCATAAATCCAGCCATTTTTCTCTTATTTCTTGGATTCTATCATCAAGAAGGGGCTGTGGTCTCTTGTATACTTCAAGGATTGACAAAAGTAAGATGTATTGTTGATTCTTTATGCTAAATGATTGGAGAGGACAACTCCAAAGGTTAACAATAAACAGCCGTACATACTAAACTCTATCTCTCATTTCCTATTACCACATATTAGAGGATGCAAGACATCTCAAGAGACTTGGGATGCTGTCACTCTAGCACAATGGTGAGTACCAACGTGAGGAGATACACCTCATAGATGTCAATCCGTGGAGACGAGAGGACCGGTATGAAGACCGTGAGCAAGTGATGACACAAGTGCGTGACTGAAAGCACACAAGCATGCACACACATACACGCACACGCGCACAAAGTAAGAGCAAAGAGCGGAACAATGGAAGATCTTAGATTACACAAGAGATCTCTTACAAAGCTGAAAACTACAACAAGCTAACCTCAAAAATGAGCTCTCCAGCCCTTTTTATAGTTTTTTGAGTGGTTTTGGCCCTCTCAAGACCTAGTGTTCGGCCTAGTTAAAAAATAGGTTCCAGGGCTTATTTGAGGGCTCACACGGAGTCTAAAAATTATGAAAATTGGTAGGATGGTAGTTCTAATACTCCTCAAGCTCAAGGACTCCTCGGCTTGAACAAAATGGAGTTACAAAAATGGAAAATGGTATTTACAATGATTTTTAGTGATGAAAATCACTATTTTTATAGGGATTTCTTCTGAAAATTTGACAGGTGCTTCTTGGAGCTCCCTACTTGCTCCTTGTTCTTGTGTGTCCACTTCCTTGATGCACTTCCATGCTTTGTCCTTGACCTTGAGCTTCAACACTCCCCCCCCTCTTGAGTCTGTCGTCCCTGACAGACCCTTGTTGTAGAGGTCGTTCCATGTAGTATGTTGAGAGGTACCGTCCTTTACGTCCAACAGGGGCGATCCATCTTCCCAATGTAGCCTGGTCGTTTGTCTGGTTCTTCACTTTGCCACTGCTAGCTCTTGCAGTTTGTAGTCCCTTTGTACGTACTTCTGCCTTGTATTCCATCTTCATGGTGCATTTGTGAGCTGTCCAAAATGGCTAGTTGCTCAAAGGAGGTGGTCAATGGTGATTATGAGCAACTCTCGACGGTGGATGGCTTCCTTGCTCTTGTAGTGGTCACCGTGATGTCCTCTGATTCTTCCAAAGATGGCTTTCATAGTTTTCAGGCCAAGTACTTGTAACCCATAATGGATGATGGGTAAGTGCATTAGTGCATGGATTGAACAAAATATGTGCCTTGTGCATGGCCTTGTAATGTGGCCCTACGTATGCGTACTTGGAAAATGCATGGCAAGAAGTATGGTGCAAGAGATTGGGTCTTGAGCTAAGTGCTCAAGGGTATGCTGACGAAGAGGTTTCCTAATCTATCATGGTTATAGTGTTGTTGAAGCATACACATCTTACCATGGTGAAGGGTCCGTTGATCTTCATCTCTTCGTGTTGTAGTTCCATCATGGTGTTTGACCATCGGCTTGTCCTTTTTGTTGATGGATGTCCTTGCTGAAAGTTTGCTGATGAGCATTTTCAAGCACAGTCTTCTTCTTTGCCTCTTTTTTTTTTTTTTTTTGGTTGTTGCACACGATGGCATCAAACAAGAAGAAAGAGGTTAGTATCAATAACATATTTTGCATGTGAAAATTGTGTCTCATGTGCCTGGGATTTCTCAATTGTGTTTATGCACGGCCATGTAAGGTGGCCCTATATTGATGCATACTTTGGAAATGCATGACCTGAATGGTGCAAACGACTGGGTTATGCCAAAGGCACATGGTTGCTACTGGTCGAGGCTTTTGATGTTACTTGCATACTTGATGAATTCTTTGATTGGAGGTGTCTATTGGATCTCGAAATGATGTAATCCTCCGGATTGGAACCCATCTTGGAATAGGGTTTGGTACTGTAGAGATCACCTCAGGCCACTTCATCTTTGGATGCTTTCCAAACTTTTGTATCCCGTGTGGTTGGCCTTTTGGTTCTGTGGATGTTGTTGGTGCTTTTGGCTTCCAAACCCATATCCTTGATGATTGCCTGCTTATTTTTGCAGAAGGGTTGAGTTTATCTTCGTTTGTTCTTTGTGTTTTGTTCTTACCCTTTGCTTTCCTTGGCTTCTTTGTTGAGACCTTTTGCATGGTAGGGGGCATAGGCCGTTGTGTATGTAAGAGCTTCTTGGGTACCCACATCTGTAATCGCCCGTGTTGAGCTGCAGCTAATTTTTTAGGCACCCAAATTTGTACATGATTGTGGTCGGCCTTCTTTGATAGCTTCGGTACCCAAATTTGTTGGATTCTTCGTGCTTGAGCCTGTCGTAGGTGCTTGGTCCTTCTTTTTTCATGGTCGATCTGGTTGGGTGGGAATCTTTGAGGCAACATTGATGGTTGCACTCCTTTCTTTACCCAGATCTGCTTCATGCCCATAACTTCTTTCTTCTTGAAGGCTCTTTGTCTATTTGATAGACTGGCTATCTTGCACTGTTTTGTTTGCTTCTGGGGTTGAACTAATGTGGACGCTTTACTCTTTGAAAAAGAAGAAGGTTCTTCTTGCCTTTGCGACTGTCCTTCCATGATTGTGTCCGTCTGGATCATAGAGCTTTTGACATTTACAACATCTTGTTCGAGAAGATTAGCCTTAGAGGAAAGAAGAGAGCATGTGGTGTCTTGGTTAGTGGCCATGCAATTCTCCAATTCTAATGTAATGCATTGTTCATGTGCCCAAACATGAAGAAGTTGACTTCTTAGGTTCAAGTTGACAGCATGGTCGTAAATCCAATCTTGACCCAAGACAAGTGGCTCTGTGAGGTCCTCATCATGACACACTAGCGTTTTGACATTCATTGGAACATCGTGAAGGTAAATGGGAAGTTCCACCTCGCCCAAACAAGGGGTTTCCACACCTCCCAATCCTATGAGATAGGCTTCTATGGGCTTGATGTCCAATTGCAGGTCTTGGCAGTATGAAAGTCTAACTGCACTAGTGGCTGCACCTGAGTCAACCAATGCTCTCACAGTCTTTACACTCTTTCCTTGTCCTACCTCTATAGTCACAAAGGGCCGTCGATCAATTATTTGAGAAGTAGTTATGCCCGATTTTTGGCACATGTCCATGTGATATTTTGGAGCTTTTGTGTTGACATCTAGGCCTAGCCGCCGTAGCTTATTTCTTCTGATGCGCTCTCTAGCCTCTGCTTGTGCTTCTTCTCTAACCCTTAACTCCTCTTCTTTTCTCTTCGTAGCAGTGTTGAGTCTCATGAGCATTTCCTCTGTAAGAGGTTCTTGATATAACTTGACTCGACAACCACTTATATAGTTCGGTAAGATATCACCTTCTAAAGTGGCCAATTGAACTGCACTACTAGTGGAGAGTCTATTAATGATCATGGGTCCATATCCTCGTTTCTCCAATTTGCGGGCATGTTGCTTTAGCGTATACACCAGCACTAGATCTCCTTCTTTCAACCCTTTGTCCTTCACATGGGCATCAAAGTATGCCTTTTGTCTTTTCTTTGCAGCATAGATTCCTGCGGTTGCTCGTAGCCTCGTCTCACCTAAGCGTTCTAGATCAAAGATCCTGGAGGACAACTCGTGTCCATTCCACTCGTGCTCTTGTGCTACTTTCAAGGCTGGGATTAGGAAGTCCAATGGTAACATGGCATTCTGTCCAAAGACCATCTGAAATGGGGTAGCATTGAGTACCGTTTTGTAGGCAACTTGGTATGCCCAAACAGCATGATGAAGTTGTTTGTCCCAATCAGAGCGTTTATTATTTACAAGTTTCGTCAATACGTTACATAGGATCTTATTCGTGCTCTCGGCCTGTCCGTTAGCTTGTGGGTGATAAGGGGCAGACTTCTTGTGTATCACCATGAATTCTTGAAGGAGATTTTCAATGACCTCATTCAAGAAGTGCGTACCTCTATCACTAACCAACTCTATTGGTAACCCATATCTAGTGAACACATTTTCGAATAAGAACTTAGCCGTCGTTTGAGCATCATTCTTTGTCGTGGCTTTTACTTCGACCCACTTTGTAAGGTAATCTGTGGCTACAATAATGTATTCTGCATGGGAGTTTCTAGCTGGGGGGTTGATGGGACCTACAAAGTCTATACCCCACTTTGAAAATGCACGTCCTCCCATCATTGGCCTTAAAGGCATCTCGTCTTTTCGTATCGGATATTGTGCACGTTGGCATGTGTCACATTTCTTCACATAGGTATGTGCATCCATATGAAGAGTGGGCCACCAAAGTCCTGAGAATAGAATGGTCTTAATTACTCTGTCAGGCCCAAAGTGTCCACCTGCAACACCGCTGTGTGCAGTTTCTAAGACTTTCAAATAGTCTGATTCATGAACGCATAGTCTTAAGTATCCATCTTTGCCTCTCCGATATAGGTTGTCTCCTACTAATGCATAGTCTTGAGCCTCTTGCTCCATGCTTCTTCTTCTTGATAGACTAGCCTCGTTCGTTAGTGTTCCTGATCTCATAAATTCTACCAGTGGAGCGCTCCAATCTGGAATTAATGACACGTGATAAAGAGTGGCATGCTCTACTGGGGGTCTCTTCTGGCACACTGGACAATTCTGGATCCACTCTTGTATTTCTTTGTCCATGCTAGGCCAATACACTCCTAAACGTTTTAGATTCTGCAATGTTCGTTGTTTAGAGTAGTGATTTCCTAGCAATCCCTCATGGGCTTGTTGCAACCAACTAGTATGTTCATCGTCCTCGACACAACAAGCTAATACGCCCTCGGTATCTTGCTTGTACATACTTCCGGCCAATATTTGATACTTTTGTGATTTTACAATTTCTTCTTTGCTTTTCTTCACATTTTTATTTGCAGGCCCGAAGGTTAGGACTGGTACCAACTTATTTACCCATTTAGGAATAACTTCTAAATTGAACAGATAAGCATCGGGCAATTCATCAGACACTCCTTGCGGTGGCTCTCCTGAAGTGATGCGAGAAAGATGGTCTGCCCTAAGATGGGTTCTACCTTTCCTGACAACAACTTCAAAGTCGTATTCCATTAGTAAGAGGAACCATCTTACTAAGCGGCCTGTATTGCAAGGTTTATTGACCAAATATAGTAAAGCTTGATGATCAGTGAAAAACTTGAACTTATTGGCCAATAGATAGTGTCTAAACTTTTTCACAGCATATACCATGCCTAAGCCTTCTCTCTCCGTTGTGGTGTAATTTCATTCAGCTGCATTTAATTGCCTACTAGCATATGCTATCGGCAAATCTAGGTTTCCTTCACCTGTGGGTTGTGCTAACACACATCCTATTGCATGATTGGAAGCATCTACATGGACATGAAAGGGTTTGCTCCAATCCAGAGTAGTCAATATTGGTGTTGTGCACAAACGTCTTTTTAGCTCGTTGAAGGACTTCTCGCATTCCTCGTTCCACTCAAAATTTGTTAACAACCCATAAAGAGGTTTAGCTATGATGGCATACATGTGGATAAACCTACGGTAATATCCACAATGGCCCATAAAGGCTTGTACCTCTTTAACATTCCTCGGCCTGGGCAGCTCTGCTATTGCTCTTACTTTGTCCTCATCTGTTGAAATTCCATTCTTAGAAACAATGTGACCTAAGATTTTACCTTGTCGTACCATGAACACACACTTCTCTAGGTTCAGACACACTCGATAATCTCTACACTTGTTGAAGATTTGTCTGAGCTCAGGGATGTGGTATCTTCTTTGTTGGGAATGAGCACATAAGTCATCCACATATACTTCTAAGTTCTTTTGCAAGAACTCTTTGAAGACATGACACATGAGCCTTTGAAATGTTGCAGGTGCATTGGTGAGACCGAATGGCATCACACGAAATGCAAAGATTCCCCATTCTGTGGCGAAAGCCGTTTTGTGTTGATCTTCTGGGGCAATGGCTACTTGATTGTAGCCCGAAAATCCATCAAGGAAGCTATAAACTTCCTTGCCTGCGACACGCTCCAATAAATGTTCAGTGATTGGAAGTGGATAACTATCTCGAATCGTAGCAGCATTAACTTTTTTAAGGTTAATACACACTCGCAATTTTCCATTCTTCTTGGGCACCACTACAACGGGGGACACCCATTCAGTATGCTCGATCTCATATATGAATCCAGCTTCAATCAGCTTGTCAATTTCTTCTTTTATTTTAGCAGCATAAGTGTCGTTATATGTGTAGGGCTTTTGTTTGGTGGGCTTGGCATCAGCGGTCATCGGGATCGTATGAGAGCAAATCTTTGGATCTACTCCCTTCAAGTCTTTATAGTGCCATGCGAACACATCCCTATATTCCCTTAATAGAGCTACAAGCTCTGCCTCTTCTTTTGCACTTAGGTCATCTCCTATGTACGTACATCGCTCTTCGTTCCCTTCAATGGTCACTACAATTTTTTTGGTCTTTTCTTTATTGTCATATGCTTCTCCTATAATGGCCTCTCTCTTAGGCATTCGTACCAAAATTTTTCGGTCTTCCACTTCATATTTCTTGAAATTTTCTGGTACTTCAAACAATGATTCTTCCTCTTCTTGTTTCACTGCTTTTCTTTTCTTTTTCTTTTGACCTCCCTCACTTTTTTCCTTTGAATTTATCGTTTTAATACTCGTGAGGGGTTCTTCTTCTTTTTGGGTTAACACTCCTATGTCTTCTAAATAGTGTTCCTTTGAGTCAAAGTAAGTATCCATCACAATGGATTCTAGATCATCGTCATTCTCTTCTTCTTCTATGAACTCACTAGGATCACACTCTTCCAACAGGGGCTGGCACATGAACACTGAAATATCATAACCCTCCTCATCACAATGAGGTGTCCATTGTTCTTCATTGACTGCAATGTCCATGGTAGCTAAGATTTCTGCCCAACCATGAGGCTCAAATTCCTCATCTGGAAATATCATTGGTGTATAGGCTGGGTCTTTAACTGGTCTATCTCCTGGGGGAGCTCCTTCTTCTCTTGCTTTTAGGCGCTTTTCCTCTTCCTCTGCGACCTTGCACATCCACAAGTGAGTATCTTCATGCAGCCATGATGGATCATGTGAACTTCCAGAATGCATAGAGATAGAATCTTCTTTCGCTTTGTGGATAGGATTCCACTGTAGGGTTGGTACATCTCTGAAGGTGTAATCCTTCAAATTGACCTTGGTAGTGACCCCTAAGTGGTGTAAGTACAAGGAGTTGGTTCCCCAATCCTGTACTATTTGCAATTGTCGTAAGAAGGGTCTTCCTAGGATCATCTCATAGACATTATTTTTCTCAAAGTCACATATAGCAAATGTATGTTCAAACTCTACACCACAAGTGGTTAGAGTTATCCCTTCGAGCAATCCTAGAGGTCTTTCAAAATGACCATCTGCCATTTGAAGCTTCATTCTAGTTGGTCTTAATGTAGGTTTGCCCCATCGCTTCCACAAGGAGGTGGTTGCAATAGCAACACCAGCACCTGAATCTACGATTGCTTTGGTTGTGTAACCTTGATAGGTGATCGGAAGATAAGTATTACCTTCTTCACCTTCACTCATGTCTCCTATCTTGTCTAGAGGTATCTCTGGAACTTTTTGCTTAGAGCTTGCTTTGGGCATAGTGGACTCAAGTTCTGGAACTTGATCCTTCATATGATTCCATAGCTCAGGTTTTGCTTTGAGCAGCTCTTCTACCGTGAGATGGCACTAAACCTTGGTGTTCTTCACGACGTCTGTGTTTCTTGGAACCACTGAGTCTTCATTTCTTACCAATATTGTGGGAGCTCTGATTTGAAGAGATTCAGATTCCCATGGGCCTGGAAATTGAGGCAGTTCTTCTAGGGTATTAGATTCAAAATCTAATCTTTCATCTTCTTGTTGTTCTGCTTCATCTCCATAAATAGATGGAATGTCTTGGGGAAATTGATCATGAAGATCATCAATCTCAGGAATAGGAGGGGAATTACCCTTCTCCTTGGCCCATTTCTCTTCTTGTATTTCCCGCAAGAACTCTTGAGAATACTGTTGAATTGAAGGAGGTATTCCAGCATCCGTGGAATTAGGAACATAAGCTCCCATTGGTGGTGAGCTTCCTCTTTCAAAAACTGGTTGAGCCTGTGGAGGTAAAGAAACTTGTGGTTTGTTTACCAACTGCTCTAATCTTTCTAGTAAGCCTTGGAAATGCAAATCTGATTTGACAGAGTTTGTCTGATTGAACTTTTGACTAGTCTCAAGTATAGCTTGAGCTTGTTCCACCATTTTCATGCACATTTTCATTCATTCAATCTCTAAATCCGCTCTAGGGTAACTCTTATCTAGGTTTGCAGCTATTGTCCCTTCTTGAAGGCGAGCCTGGTAGGCCTTGAACATCATGTCCAAGCCTTCTGGGGTTGGATCGGCAAGAACAGACCCTGATTGCGATCTATGTACAATGGGCGGTGGGGTGGACGGCGGTTCGGCATGTGAGGGGCTCTGAGATGCAATGTCTTCTATTTTTGTTTTGGTATCCCTTAGGCTTTCTTCTAGTTCGGATATCTTTTTGTTCCACTTGCGATTAACCTTCTCTCTAGTATCCTTCCATGTTCTCGCTTTCCTCTTACTAGACTCTCCTGAGTCAGTTGGCTCTGGCTGCTCAGTCGGTTTATCCTATTTTAATGCTTGTGCCCTAGTAACGGCCTGTAAGGGAGCCATGTTACTGCTACTTGAATTTGAATCTGCCACTAAGCCTACCACATTGATGGGTGTAACCTTAGGCACACTAGAGGGATTCCTGGGACACTCTCTAGGGAGATGTTCCTTACCACACTCAAGACAGAAGCCTTGTATTGTGATGTTCTGTCCTTGTCCTAGAGTTGGTTGGTGGGGACATTCACGAATGAAATGGTCACCATGACATCTAAAGCATGGTCCTCTAGGGGTTTGTGGTCTCACTTGTCTCGCTTGGGGCCTAGGGTTTGGATTCGTATACATGACATTGGAGTATTCTGGCTCCCAATTTTGTTCCATAGGTGGTGCCTCATATTGATACTGAGAAGTCTCGCTTTGCTCAGGTGACTCTATGTAATAAGCATGTGGACTATCTTCATGGAAGTAGTTCGAACCATGAGCGTGAGAGTCATTTTCTGGTATCAATGGGGTTAGCGGTACCAATGCTCTATTAGGGTTCTCCTCCGCCATTGTATACTTAACTGGGATCACATTGGCAGGAGCTGGTGGTTGGTTTACTAGGACTGGCTGTGGCCTATATGGTGCTTGATCTTGCTGCTGGTATTGAGGTTGATATTGTTGTGGCCTATAATATGGCTGTTGATACTGATTCTGATACCTACCCTGCTGGTAAGGTTGCTGATAATTTTGTCTAATAGCCTGCCTATTGTAAGGACAATCTTGAGCCGTATGATTTGTGTATTTTCTCTCAATGGTGCAATACAGAGCATTAGGGTTCCCTTGGGGTGGAGCCATCATCGGGCACACATTAGCCATGTGGTCTCCTCCACAGTTGTAACATCTCTTCAATGGGATGGCCCTTGATGGTTGTCTATTTTGAACTCCTAGCTTTTTGGCAACCTGTTCAGCTATCTCATCTACCTCAGTGGAGGTTCTTGAAGTATGACTAGTAGAACTGTCAGAGTCCTTATAGAGTTTGGACAGTCCCAACTCCTCACCCAAGTTGTCTTCTATGTCAATACATATCCGCACACACTCTTCTATGGATCTAGGCTCTTTCAAGTACACATATGATCTCAACTTTGTGCTCAATAGGCCATCTAAAAACAGTGCCACCTATTTGGCTGATGTGGGTAATTCTGGTACAGGGCATCTTTCCAAGTACTGTCTAAACCTTCTTCTTGCAAGTCGCATTGTTTCTTGGGGTGTCTGCTTGAAGCTGTGGATCAAGGATGATGTGTTATGCCTGATACCACTTTTGGAAAATTCCACAATGAATTCTTCTAGCAGCTGACCTATCTCTCTATAGTTGCGACTATTCAAGGGTTGAAACCAAGCTAAGGCAGTACCCTTAAGAGTCAAACCAAATGCCTCGAACTGGGTGAATAAGTCCTTGACCTGTTCAGCTCTTAACACTTGTTTGAACTCAGCCACATGGTCATAAGGATCTCCTGACCCATCAAAGTAGTTCTTCATTGTCTTAACTACTTGAGAGGGTCTAAGGGTTCTTGAGTGTTCTCGTGGTCTAGGCAATGGAAAATCATGCTCATCTCTTTGATGCCTATGTACTCTATGTCTCTCCCTTTCAGGTCTTTCCGTTCCATATCCTGATCTGTCTCTGCCCACAGTGTCTGCAAAGCTAACCTCTGGTCTCTCTCTAGTTCTTTCCCTGTGGGTTTCATGAGCCTTGGATGATCCGGCTCCTTGGAGGCCCTGGGAAACATTAGATCTTGGTGGAGGGAAAATGGATTCACCTTGCCAAGTGTAAGCATGTCTGTCATGATCTGATACCAAGAATAATTTTTGAGATGTGTGATCTAGATAGACAACTTTCCCTAGTGTCTCTGGATCCTTGAATTCATAGATGGTGACTACTGGGCTCGATTGATCTGGCCTAAATCTCCAAAAGGCTTCCTCCGTTTCTCTATTCACGAATAGTTCTATACTTTTATTATCTTGAGGAATCCATTCTGGAGTGAGCACTCTGGTTAAGACTGACTTACCTCTAGGGGTCTTGGGTTCTCCTCCTAGGTCTCCTTGCTCTATGTCTCCTATCTCATTCTCAGGAATGATATTTCCAAACTCATATGTCCTATCTGGTAAGTTGGTAACCACATACATGGTTCCTTCCTTATCAATGTAAGCACCCTCTTCAAACTTGACCACTGGGTGTTCAAGTCCAAAGGGTTGGTCAGGATTCTTGAGTTGAACCACTGATCGTCTTAGACCATCCTCATAGATGCGAGCACCTAATTGGTTGGTCCTGATATACTCCAATTGGGTCTTATAGGGACCTTCTGGTGTCTATAAATAGGCAGTCCCTGAGCTACGTGTGGGTCTTTCCATGCTAAAAGACATTTCTGAGTCACTGGTTTCTGAACTTAGTGTGTAAGGATAACCACTAAGCTGTTGAGCCCAAGACTTGGTTGTATGATTGACACTAGCCTCAGATGACCTAATGCTTTGTCTATCCTTGCCTAAGTGTCTGCCAGATCTTAGGTTCATAAGCCTTGGCTTCTAGTCCCAAAGTTCTCTTATATTGCTCAAAATCCTTTGGAACTCCTTGGTTTTCTAGTTTCCTTGAGGGTCAACTTCAAAATACCCTATCTAATACTCCCCACGAGCTTTCCAACAAAACCAAAATCACAGCAAACGGATTTCGTATGAGAAAGTTATGCCAGTTCAGGGTTCTAGGGTTTAAAACATGGAAATAGGATCTCTTTGGGAACTCAGGACAGGCGATACGATACCAGATTTTCACGATACGATACCTTCGTTCTGCACGATATCACTTCAGACGATACCACCTAGACGATATGATATGACCAGAGTGATACCAACTTCCACGATACGATACTGCTCTCTTAGGCGATACGATACTGAAAGTGGTCATGATACGATATCTCTAATTTGCACGATACGATACCAGAAATTTACACGATACGATACTTGGTTGGCCGGCGATACGATACCAATCCTCCTCACGATACGATACCACTTAGTCAACGATACGATATTGAAATTAGAGGCGATACGATACCAACTTGGCTGACGATACGATACCAAGAATGGCACGATACGATACCAGGTGGACCACGATACGATACTTATGCAAGTGGCGATACGATACCACAAGGTGCGCGATACGATACCAGAATCTCAGGCGATACGATACCACTTGGTCAACGATACGATACTGTGACCGTCGCGATACGATACCACTGAGGCAACTGCGATCGCGATACCAACACTTGACGATACGATACCAAAATGGTATCGCGATACCTCAAGTGGGCGTGCACGATATGATACCTCGACAAGTATCGCGATACTCGGGAATTCTGATATCGCGATACCAAAACTCAACCGGACACGATACTTGGAGATTTTTAAGCCCAAATTCAAAATTTTTTGCAAATATGTGTACCTTACTTCCTCCTTGTCACTTCTATCAGCCTGTAGATGCAAAATCTAGCTCCAAAGTCACACTACCACCGTCACGATACCAAACGCACGTCGCTTCAGCCCGCGCGATACTAAATCAAATTTTTGGAGTTTTGAGAGGTTTTTCAAGAATGTTTCTTCAGCGTTTCTGCTCTGAACAGCCTCCGCACTTGTTCCTAATAGCCGCAAGTGAAAAACGAGGTGAAGATATAGGCGAAAATGGAGAAAATCAGAGAATATGAAGAGGGAAGAAGATGATGATGAAGGTGAAGATGAAGAAGAAGAAAAAACTCAGAAACTAAACTGAAAATGGTGATTTTTTACCTTCCAACGTCTCTTTTCTACGTCTTACCGTCACACGCTCGTCCTCCAAGCTCTCTCCCCGGCAACGGCGCCAAATTTGGTGTCACTCTAGCACAATGGTGAGTACCAATGTGAGGAGATACACCTCATAAATGTCAATCCGTGGAGACGAGAGGACCGGTATGAAGACCGTGAGCAAGTGATGACACAAGTGCGTGACTGAAAGCACACAAGCATGCACACACATACACGCACACGCACACAAAGTAAGAGCAAAGAGCGGAACAATGGAAGATCTTAGATTACACAAGAGATCTCTTACAAAGCTGAAAACTACAACAAGCTAACCTCAAAAATGAGCTCTCCAGCCCTTTTTATAGTTTTTTGAGTGGTTTTGGCCCTGTCCAGACCTAGTGTCCGGCCTAGTTAAAAAATAGGTTCCAGGGCTTATTTGAGGGTCACACGGAGTCTAAAAATTATGAAAATTGGTAGGATGGTAGTTCTAATACTCCTCAAGCTCAAGGACTCCTCAGCTTGAACAAAATGGAGTTACAAAAATGGAAAATGGTATTTACAATGATTTTTAGTGATGAAAATCACTATTTTTATAGGAATTTCTTCTGAAAATTTGACAGGTGCTTCTTGGAGCTCCCTACTTGCTCCTTGTTCTTGTGTGTCCACTTCCTTGATGCACTTCCATGCTTTTTCCTTGACCTTGAGCTTCAACAGATGCCCTCAAGACTTTCTTTTCTACTAGTACCAAAGCAAGAAAGAATCATCTTTGGAACGAGTTCAACCAAATGAAGAAGACACCTAAACAAACCATCACAGTGTTTGTTACCAAGATCAAGGAGGTTGTGGATCAGTAAGCATCCATTGGAGAGCTGATTGAAGAAGAGGCTATCATGAGGCAAATTCTCAATGGGATTCGAAGTGATAAGAAATGGAAATCTTTCACCACGGCTTACGATCTCATCATGGATGTGCAAACTCCAAACTTCAACATCTTTCTTGGACAACTGTTCAATCAAGAGGCCAAAAATAGCATAAAGAAAGGTAACTCCTATCACGGTAATTCAACTAGTGCTCTATATGTAGATAAGAAGGATAAGAAGCAGAAAGGCAAGAAGAAGGAAGAAAATGAAGAAGAGACTTCCCAAGCCAACTTCGCAAGCAAGAGCAAGTGGAAAGGGAAGAAGAAAGGACCAAAGCAAGACAAATCCAAACTTGAGAATGTTCAATCTTGTGCCATATGCAATAAGACCAACCATACCACTCAGAATTGCTCGTTCAATGGGAAGACCCAAAAAGGAAGTGGAAGAGGTGGATATGGCAGCAATAGAGGCAGAGATGGACACAACTTCAACAATAACAATAGAGGCTATAATAGAAGGGACTTCAACAATTATTCAGAAGATCAACCACATGTAGACTCATTGCTTCTTATGAATCTAAGCCACAAAGAAGGTAAAGAAAATGATCATTTTTTTTATATAGATTCAGGATGTTCAAATCATGTTGCAGGCAACTTTGCTCTTCTATCTGGTATGGAAAGTCCAAAGCATAGATATGAAGTACAAACAGGGGATGAGACAAAGCACAATGTGGAGAAGATTGGTAATGTCAAAGCTTCCAATGTCACGATTGTTGAAATGAAAAGGGACTACTCCTACTCTACTCACATGCACACATCTAACAAGCTAAGGAGGAAGGAACAAAAGATAACAAAACATGATTAATGAAATAAATAGAACTGAACTTACAAAGTTTGCTCTATGAGCATGGAGACTCCATGAGGAGTGGGAGCACACTCTTGGCAATGAGCTAGAGTGGAATGACTTGTATGGAGTGAAGGGAGGCCTTGCTTATATGGATTTTGGGAGAATTCCCTTGCATGTGGGATATATGTCCTTGCATGAGAATGAAACTAGCTTTGGACAAAAGGGTGGAGCATGGAACTCTCAACACCCCCTCCATGTGATGACCCTTTTTTTTAGCATGGGGACTAGTGAAATATGGGATCACTTAGTCCATTTGGTTTTTTTTTTTAGGATCTAAGGACATATGGGATCCTTAGACATAACTTGGACATATGGGATCCAAGTTTGGGACATATAGCATCCCTTGGATCTTGGGACATATGGGATCCCAAGACATATACTTGGACATTTGGGATCCAAGTGGTTTTTAATGGGATCTAGGGACATATGGGATCCCTAGACATCCAAAGGGTTTACACCATGGGGTAGGTAGTGCTTTGGAACCATTTGCCACTTTTTGAGCATTGTCCTGTTGATGTAGTCTTTATGAGATCCATTGATAGGATCTTTTGTAGGGTACTTTTCCTTCTTGTGGGCTTTGAGTAGGATTTGTTCAGGCCATAAGGAAGGTCTTACCACTTTTTAGAGTGGTAGTGTCTAATCCCTTTACAAAAGGCCTTTCATGGGTATGTACACGAAAAAGGGAATACAGGTAATTTAGGTTTGTACTTGAAGGGTACTATTAGAAGGCCGAACCACATCCTTTCATGGTGCATAAAAGAGATAAGTCCAATGACAAAAGATCATGCAACAGACTTTCATTTTCACAGTTGGCTTTGCTTGCATACAATTGCAAGTTGGGTTAGCTCCTTCGTAAGCTTGAAATTGATCAAATCGATTAGACCCAGTTTTGGCGCTCAAAGAGGTGCAGAGAATGTCACAGATTTTTGATGTGGTGAACCTCTACATAGTCAGATTCATGTGAATTTTGCGAGCATTCTAGAGACGGTAAAACTCTGACAAAGTGATGGGCGAAGATGCAAGCACGTCGATTGGTAGCCTGGTCGTTTTTCAGCTGCAGGTGGGGTTTGGGGTGCAGAGGTTTTACCTCCTAGTATACAAGTGCGACGAATCTGGCAGTTCCCCGATGCAGCAATTTCAAAATTTTGGAGTGACTCTACTTGCATGTGGCTTTCTCAGACATACTAAAGATATTATCTCCATTGAGAAGCACAAATAGTCATTTTCTTCTATCCTCTATAGTATGAATGTGATCAAAGAGATGGAGACTGTGCATATCATCTCAGGTTGTTGCCCAAATGCTACGTACTTCTGTGTAGCATGTTCCATGAAAGATCTGGAGCTTCTGTTGTAGCACAACTCACAACTCTGATGACAAAACTCCATGATGGATGTTGAAGTTATTTGATCCAGTGCTTATAAGCACTTGTTATTATGATAATCAAAATACAAAACGAAATACTATTAACTATGGTGTTCAAAACACCTTTATTAGTGAATTCAATGAAACATGCGAACTAAAGAAAAAAAAATACATGCGAACTAAAGAAGAGGCATAGTGCTTAGAAGCACTTCTATTACAAAGGGAGGGAGGGCGAGATTAAGAAAAAAAATTCATCTATGTTAATGATGATGAATAAAGATGAAGACACTAGCCCAAAAAAAATGAACCTATGCTCTGATACCATGTTGAAATGAAAAAGGACTACTCCTACTCTACTCACATGCACACATCTAACAAGCTAAGGAGGAAGGAACCTAAGATAAAAAAACATGATTAATGAAATAAATAGAAATGAACTTACAAAGATTGCTCTATGAGCATGGAGACTCCATGAGGAGTGGGAGCATACTCTTGGCAATGAGCTAGAGTGGAATGACTTGTATGGAGTGAAGGGAGGCCTTGCTTATATGGATTTTGGGAGAATTCCCTTGCATGTGGGATGTATGTGCTTGCATGAGAATGAAACTAGCCTTGGACAAAAGGGTGGAGCATGGAACTCTCAACAAGGACAAACATTTTGAGTAAGGTTCTTTGTTACCCACTATCACTAAAAACCTAATAAGTGTAGGCCAAATAGTTGAAAAAGGCTTGCACGTTAGGTTCACCCAACATGGAGCTTTTGTGGAAGATCCATGTCAAGGCTTCAAGAAGATAGCAAGAGGTGAGAAGAATGGTAGGCTCTTTACTTTTGAAGTAGGAGAAACCAAGAACGTAGCTCTATTCAAATTTGGGTCTCAAACCCTAAGTGAGCTTGAAGTGTGGCATAAGAGACTTGCTCATGTGAATGAAAGAACCTTGAAGGATATATGCAGGGATCAAAGTGTTCTAGGACTGAAGAACATATCAAAGCAACACATGATCAACAAGTGTGATGCATGTCAGAATGGCAAGGCACAAAGACAACCATTCAACCACAAATGCTACATCCATCACCTGTCTGGATGGACTAGAGAAGGGATTGGGTCCTTTATAAACTTGATTGCAAGTTAGCATACTGGAAGGGCAAGCAAATCAACCTCGCGGGTCATGCCATGGTAATCAATACTTTCCTCTTCTCCTCATCCATTTACTTTCTCTCGTGTTGGAGACAGAAAGATCAAGAGCTTAGCAAACTGGAAAGAATCTGTAGAAAAATTCCTTGGACGGGGGACTACAATAGGAGAGGGGTTCCCAAAATTAAGTGGTCTACATGCATCAGCCAAAAAGAGTGTGGGGGCCTGTGCATTATGGATATTGAAGGCATAGCCAATAAGTTGGCGGCAAAATGGATCATCAGGGCTTGGTGTAACTGTGAAGCCTCTTGGGCCAAGCTCATCTTTAGGAGCAAGAACTTACCTACATTGATGGGCCTCCCTGGTTGGAAGGACTTGGACCTCCTTACCCTCTTATTCTCCCCAATTCTAATTTCTCCTAAAGGCTTGAAGCTTGCTCGATCCCTATGGAAGAGTTGGAATAAGTTCAAACATTTTGTCAAAGTCAGCGAAGATTGGAAATGGGCTGTCGGTATTAGACAAAATGACTCAATATGGTTCCCCATCACGGGCATCAAAGGTGTGGCCTCCTGGAACCTCCAAACTGCTAAGAGGCTCTGGAACAGGGGCTTCAAAGAGTGGAAACACTTCTAGAAACAAGAAACTCGCTAGTGGATCAGTTTTGAGGACATAGACCCTGAATTAAAAGTGAACTATGAAGAATGGACTCTCCTACAGAGTAGATGCATTGCTTGGGAACATTCAAAAACTCAGCTTCTCATTGGGCAGGACCCGCCTAGCCATCACGGTCTTATCTGGCACAATGGCAATTGTCTTCCTAAAATTCCTAGAATCAAGGTGAACACGGACTTTCACATCATACTTAACTAGAAGTGGTGCTTGACTTGGACAAGACTACGTTGGGACTTGAAGCTCATGTCCTTATGGCACCCACTCATCAAGATAGAAAAATTGGTTCTCATGCGGTAAATTCTTCACCGTGGCATCTAGAACAACCTAAAGGCCAATAAAATTTGTGGGGACCTGCCATGGTGTAAGCGATGCAAGAGCACAAGCCAATTAGGTAACGTGGATTCATCGTCTAATCAGTACGATTGGTACAAAGCACAAAAGGAATCAGATTTAGAACTTGAAGAGGAGGAAGGAGGAATAGGTGCAGCTGAAGCTAGGTTGGTGGGTAGCATATTAGGAGCTCTATTCCTAAGAGAAGCAATTATAGGAGTAAGAAGAAGGCTCCAGTTTGACCCACTTGCAGGGACGACCAATCAAGGAACTAGGTGTACACCTCAGCCATAGCCAATGGTGCAATCACCTCCAAATCCCAAGGTGAAAGAAGCCCATTTGAGAGGAGGTTCAAAAGAGGATGCTGATTGTCATGTGGCTCAGTTCGACATAAAGTGGACTCCCAATGGATACCAAGAAATATATGATGATGCTGTTAAACTTTAGCAATTTGCAACTACATTGGAAGGAAGAGCAATGAGCTAGTTTAGCCAATATGGTATAGCTCACTTTGCTACATACAATGCATTGAAAATTGCATTTTTGCAAAGATTTAGGAAGGAGAAAACTCCCTTTGACATTTTGAGGAAGCTAAGCGCAATTAGACAAAAAAATATGCTTGTTGAGGAATATGCTCAGAGATTCATAATATTTGTTGAGCATTTGCATGGCAATGAAAGACCGACCGATGAGATGTTGGTTGTGTTGAAGAATCACTCACGAATTTGACGTACAGACAGACATAAAAAGAAAGATAAAGAGAATGTTGGATTTTATTGATCTCCAAAGTACAGCTAGAAGTAGGTGAAACCCAACAGGACCTAGTTGACTTTTTCACTAACTTGTATGCATAGACCAATTTTCTTGCAGAGCAAATTTCTCTTTACTCACTTAGAATTTTCCAAAACTGTTTCACACACATAAATTAGACTCTAAGAGCTTTCCAACAAGATATAGAACACCTCAAATGGATAAATACACAATGAGCTATGACCTCTGCAATATGCAGCTTTAATGGAGACCTTGAAACAGAGATGAACCTGAGGACACACATCACTTGCAGAGACTACTGCTCTTAACTCACAACTCCAATGACTTTGAAACTTTCCAGAATACAAGTAGACTTAAACAGATTTCTAACAAGCCAAAGAACACATGATTTGGATACATACACAAGGAGATATGACCTCTGCAAGTTTGAGGGTTAATGGAGACCTTCAGCAGGGATAAAAAATAGAGAACACACACTACGTGCAGAGAGTATTTCTCTTAGCTCACAAATCCAATGATTATGAAAATTTACAAGAAGAAAGTAGACAGTAAGAGCTTTCCAATGAGCTATCAAACATGTAATTTGGATATATAATGAGGGAGATACAAGCTCTGCAATCTCTGCATACAAAACTACAATAGTGTAGAGATACACATATGACTCTATTGGACATCCCACAAGATCACGACTTTTCTCCTCTTTTTATAGCATGGGAAACTAATCTAAAACCTTCCTAATACATCTAAATTTGTGTTAGACACTTGGATGGAGGTATTACATGACTCAAGTGCTCAAATAAGCAAATGTTGATATATTTAGGTAGTGATGTGTGTGAACACTCTAGGACTACCGGGGCACTTTTTTCCCTCTTTAGGAGGTTTTTTTCCCCCGGCTTGTATATACGCCTATTGCCCTAATGGGCTACTTATCTTTGTACATTCTCTAGTAATACATTCAGTCTTGTGTGTTGTGCTCCAAGCTTCTTCTTCTTCCTTGTGCTGTTCGCGTGCTTCCGCAGACGTCTAACTCCAACAATTGGTATCAGAGCAGGTCGTCGCTTCTTCTAGGGCGCCGTCGACACTCCTCCGTTTGCAGTCTCAGATTCGCACGAAATTTGGTGAGCATACTCAGGGTGTTTCCGAGATCAAAACAGCTTTGCTGTGTGGTGCCAAAATCGCGATCTGAGCTCGTTTCGGCCTCCGAACGCACTATCGCAGCGCTTGTGCAGGCTATTTTGTCCTTTTGTGCCAAAGGTATATACCAGTTTCTGGTCGCCAGTTTAAGCGTCTCGAAGTCTGCTACAGGTCTAGCAGAACTCGTTTTGGCAGTTCCGTTCAACTTTTTTAGATACAGTCAATTTTTTGCATCAAGGTATTTTAGTCACCGGCCATGGCTGAAAGCAGTGATGTATTCCGTATGTTGGCTGTTGAGGATAAGTTGGATGGTACCAACTACCCATTATGGGCTTATATGATGCGACATGTATTGGTTGCAAAAGGATTGTGGAACATTGTGCAGGGTGTTGAAAGACGTCCTGTTACACCTGTAATGACAGGTACTGCAAATACAGGTGTTGGAGCTGATGAAGATGGTGTCGAAGATGATATTCCGCAGATTCCTGTTCGTGCTGCTGTTTCTGTTGCACCTACTGCAGAGCAGATTCGTTGGGATGGCAGAGATGCCCAGGCACATGCATTGATACCTTTGTCTGTCAAACGTGCCATTATTCCTCACATTCGCTCTTGCAGAACAGCAAAGGATGCTTGGGATACACTTACCACTTTGTACCAGGCTAGGAATGAGGCTCGTGTTGCTTACCTCCGAAAACAGTTGGAGAGTGAGCACATGAATGAAGGTGATTCTATGGACAGTTTTCTTACAAAGATCAAAGACCTGAAGGAACAATTGATTTCTGTTGATGAGGTTATACCAGATAGCTCACTTGTGCAGACCGTTCTGAATGGTCTTCCTGATTCATATCAGAGTTTTGCCTCTACTCTTCGGTTGATGATGAAAGGCAATCCGAATGCCTTGTCATTTGAGGAATTAGTCTCTGTTCTGTTGCAGGAAGATCAGTCCAGGCAGAACAGGTCCATTATGCGTGTTGCAGATCAAGCTTTCCTGGCTAGTCAGAAGGGCAAAGGAAAATGGAGCTCTTCTACTAGTAAGCAGAAATCTGCAAATGCTGCACAATTGAAGAACCAGGATAAAGATGAAAAGAAATCAGAAAAGCAGAAATTGTTCTGCAAGTACTGTAAAGGAAATGATCATATTATAAAGAACTGTCCAAAACTGGTTGCTAAAGAGGCAAAGAAGAAAGAGGCTGGAATGGTTGTTGCAGAGGCCTCTACACCAAAAACAGAGTCTACAAATCTTGTGCAGGAAGAAGAATGGGCGTTTACTACTGTCTGCAGTTTTGACCCATCTTCTCATGATCAGTGCATGTCTGCAGTAGACTCAGATGTTTGGTACTTTGACAGTGGGGCGACCAAACATATTACCTCGCAGCGCAGTTTCTTCTCTCCACTTGAGCCTGCTCCTACAGGGAATACTGTCACATGCGCCAATAACTCCTCTTATCCTGTTATGGGAGTTGGTAAGATCATTCTGACTACTGCTGATGGTAGTTCTTTCACTTTGTCAGATGCTTTATTTGTGCCAGGGATCAAAAAGAATCTGTTATCAGTTTCTGCATTAGCCAAGATTGGCTTGGTTGTGAAATTTGTTGATGACAGGTGTACAGTCCATGATCTCTCAAATGGCGATGTGATTATTGCTTCTGGCATTTTATGTCGTGGGCTGTACAAGCTCATAGACTATGAAAGATCTGTGAATGATTCGGCATGTGCAGTTCATGATTCTCAGGCTATGTCAGATGCAAAGCTTTGGCATGCACGCTTTGGTCATCTGAATTTTGCTAGTTTGTTACGCCTGCAGAAATCTGAAATGGTGTCCTCTTTGCCCAAACTTGAGGCACCTGGAAAACATGTTTGTGAAGGCTGTATTTTGGGCAAAATGCAGCGTTCTTCCTTTCCAAAAGATGGTTCAGTTCGGGCTACGCAGAAATTACAGCTTGTACATAGTGATGTCTGTGGTCCTATGCAGACACCCTCTTTTGGAAATTACCTTTACTTCGTGACTTTCATTGATGATTTTTCCAGGCATGCATGGGTATATCCACTCAAAGCAAAGTCCGAAGTGTTCATGTGCTTCAAACAGTTTTTGGTTTTGGCTGAAAATCTGTCAGCATGTAAAATGGGCACCCTCCGTTCTGATCGAGGAGGGGAATATATGTCTTCAGATTTTAATGCATTTCTGGCTGAACGTGGGATAAAACACCAGTGTACAGTGCCGTATACACCTCAACGGAATGGAGTTGCTGAACGAAAGAACAGGTCACTCATGGAGATGGCGAGGTGCATGGTCAAAAGTCAGGCTTTACCACATAGTTTCTGGCTTGAGGTTGTCATGTGTGCAGCATATGTACTGAACAGGTGTCCCACTAAAGCATTGCAGTCTATCACTCCATATGAGGCTTGGCATGACCGCAAGCCATCTGTTGCTCATCTGCGTGTTTTTGGTTGTTTGGCATATGCATTAGTGCCTGAACAACATCGCAGAAAATTGGATGATAAGGCAGTAAAATGTATTTTTGTTGGGTACAGTTCTGAAAGTAAAGGCTATCGTCTGTATCATCCACAAACTAAACGCATTCTGGTTAGCCGTGATGTTGTCTTTGTGGAAGATGCTATTCAGCCATTGCTTTCATGTACTAAGGAGACATATGTTAGCTCCAAAGACATGTATGATACTTTGATGCCTCTTTTTACAGGTGGACAGGCTAGTGCTGGTCCTAATGAGGCAACTTCTCAGCCTTTGCAGGTTTCATATGATGATGCAGATCATTCCATTTCTGATGCAGATTTACATGATGCACTTGTTGATGAGAGAGCTGATATTGAGCAGGCAAAAACTATGCCAAAATGGCTTGTGCAGACTTTGCGTGACAGCAAATTAGATGCACCTTTGTCATATCGTACTCGTTCAGGCTCTCATAGTGCCTCCTTTGCATCAGATTGCTATGCTATGGCTGCATCTAGTCTCTGTGATGAGAATGAGCCTGTTTCTTTTGATGAAGCACAAAATTCAGAAAATTGGATGGCTGCTATGCAATCTGAATATGATGCTATAATGAAGAATGGTACATGGTCTTTATGTGACTTGCCTCCTGGCAAGAAGGCCATTGGCACTAAGTGGGTATACAAGCTGAAGTGTAAACCTGATGGTACAGTTGACAGGTATAAGGCTAGGCTTGTTGCAAAGGGTTATGCGCAGGAAAGAGGCATTGATTTTGATGAGACCTTTGCACCTACATGCCGTATGACTACTGTTCGGAGCATTTGTGCACTTGCAGCCCATCATGGTTGGAATGTACATCAGTTGGACATTAAAACAACATTTCTGAATGGTGACTTGCATGAAGAAGTGTATGTTTTTCATCCCCGTGGCTTTGTGCAGAAAGGGCATGAAAACCAGGTGTGCAGGTTAAAGAAGGCGTTATATGGTTTAAAGCAAGCACCACGTGCTTGGTATGAGAAGATACATGCCTATCTGATTGCACATGGTTTTGAGAACAGTCCAACTGAAAGCACCTTATATGTTAAGCGTGCTAATGATGTGCTTCTGATCATTGTTGTCTATGTTGATGACATGCTGCTCACTGGTCCTATTGAGACACATATTGCTGATTTTAAGGCTGATTTGCATGCCTCATTTGAGATGTCTGATTTGGGGCATTTGCATCACTATTTGGGCATTCAGTTTATGCACGTTGATGGTGGAATGGCTTTGTGTCAAACGAAATATATTGACACATTATTGCAGCGTTTTGGCCTTGAAGACTGTAAGCCTATTGCCACTCCTATGGAGACAGGTTTACGATTGAGTCTTCATGATGCTGGAGATGCATTTGATGTTGTTCTCTATCAGCAGGCTGTTGGATGCTTGATTTACTTATGCATTACTCGGCCAGATATTCAATTTGCTGTCTCACAGATGAGCAGGTTCATGCATTGCCCAGGAGTCACGCATTGGAAAGCGTTTAAGCGCATCTTTCGCTACTTGAGTGGTACTCGGCTACTTGGGTTGTTTTATCCCAAGGGGGGATCACTACCGCCAGATTTGCATGCTTTTTCTGACTCAGATTGGGCTGGTTGCTATGACACTCGTGTGTCCACCAGTGGTTTTTGGTTCATGCTTGGTAGCTCATGTATATCTTGGTTGAGCAAGAAGCAGCCTACTGTGGCCACTTCCAGTTGTGAGGCTGAGTATAGGGCAGCTTTCACAGCGACTGTTGAGTGTGTGTGGCTCAGACGCCTTATGGCTGATTTGGGTGTTGGCCAGTCTTCTGCCACCACCATCTTCATTGACAGTCAGAGCGCATTGGCAGTTGCGAGGAACCCTGTGTTCCATGCTCGCACTAAGCACATTGAGGTGCATTATCACTATGTCAGGGAGAGGTTCTCTGCTGGGGAGATCAGCTTGGCATATGTGCCCACGTAGGAGAACATTGCAGACCTTTTCACGAAGGCTCTGCCTAGGGAGAAGTTTGAAGCTTTCCGCAAAGCTTTGGGCTTACTTCCTTTTGTGGAGTGATTTCCACATAGCTTGGCACTTCCTTATACATGAGTGCTAGCTCCTTGTTCACCGCATCACTCCCAGGGGGGATTTGTTGATATATTTAGGTAGTGATGTGTGTGAACACTCTAGGACTGCCGGGGCACTTTTTTCCCTCTTTAGGAGGTTTTTTTCCCCCGGCTTGTATATACGCCTATTGCCCTAATGGGCTACTTATCTTTGTACATTCTCTAGTAATACATTCAGTCTTGTGTGTTGTGCTCCAAGCTTCTTCTTCTTCCTTGTGCTGTTCGCGTGCTTCCGCAGACGTCTAACTCCAACAGCAAAGTATTGATGGACTTTGAGAACTAGCCACATCGACCTTCCACTAGGACACCACTGAAGCTCCTTTGTGACTCACTAATTTGACTCACCATGTTCTAGAACTCATGTGGTATTTTTGCTACATTTTATGAATAATATGAGCCTTCTTGAAGTATTTGAAGACTTCCCAAAGGTATTTACATAATTTGAAACTTGTACCCTACATAAAACAAATGTTCGCAACATTCTCCCCCTCAAGTTTCAAAGGGTATTTCCTTCATGCCAAGAATATAGTTGAATCTTTGAAGCTTTGGTCCATCCAAGGATTTGGTGAAGATATCTGCAACTTGATCCTTTGTTCCAACAAAAGAAACCTGCACTTCATTGTTCATGGCCTTCTCTCGAACATAATGATAGTGAACCTCTATATGCTTTGTTCTAGCATGAAAAATAGGATTTGAGGTCATATGAATGCTACTCAAGTTATCCCCATATATCAGTGGTACATCAACCTGCACATTCAAGTCATGAAACAACTTTTTAAAGCACATAACCTCAGTAGTAGCCAATGCTAAACCTCTATACTCAGCCTCTGTAGAAGATAAAGCAACTGTAGGCTGTTTCTTTGAACTCCATGTTAATGTCTTGTTTCCTGCTATTACCACATATCCACTTGTGGATCTTCTGTCATCTTTGCTTCCAGCCCAATCTGCATCACTAAAGACTTTAAGAGTTAGATCAGCATCATGACTATAAAATAATCCTTCGTTCATGGTACCTTTCAAATACCTAAGCACTCTTTTCGCTGCATGCATATGAGGTACTCTAGGTTCATGCATAAACTGTGACAATACTCCCACTGCATAACATATATCAGGTCTAGTTTTTGTTGCATAAATCAAAGATCCTACCATGGATCTATATACATTCATATCATGCAACTCATCACCTTCCTTTCCACTCAGCTTTACATTACATTCCATTGGAGTAGAAACAAATTTACATTCTTGCATACCAAACCTTTTCAGCATATCACATATATACTTTCTTTGTATCAACCACATACCTTCATCGCTATACACAATTTCAATCCCAAGAAAGTATTTGAGCAAACCAAGATCTGAAATTTTAAATTCCTTTCCCAAATTACCTTTTATCTCATCAATTGCTTTTGCATCATTCCCTGTAATCAACAAGTCATCCACATAAATGCATACATAGACACATATGCCATCTACATGTTTTACATAAAGTGAAGGATAAGCATGACTCGCTGTGTATCCTTGCAGCATAAGATACTTTACCAACCTTGCATTCCATGCCCTTGGTGCCTGCTTAAGACCATACAATGCCTTTTTTAACCTGCATACATGATTAGGACATTTTGCATCCACATAACCATCTGGTTGTGACATATACACTTCTTCATTTAACTCACCATTAAGAAAGGCATTCTTTATATCGAGTTGATATATATTCCACCTTTTACTTGCAGCTAAAGCCAACAAAGTTCTCACCGTTGCCATCTTTGCTATTGGACTAAATGTTTCCTCATAGTCCACACCTTGAGTTTGATTATATCCTTTTGCTACAAGTCTAGCCTTATATCTAGACACACTACCATCACTATTTCTTTTAATCTTAAAAACCCACTTGCAACCAATTACCTTTTGCTTTGGTGTACTTGGAACTAAATTCCAAGTCTTGTTATCATGTAGTGCTTCCATTTCTTCTCTCATTGCTTTCTCCCACTTTTCATCTCCTTTGGCCTCATCATAACATGTGGGTTCATTTTCCTGCTCAACTTTTGTCATAAAAGCATAATGAGTATTCATGAAAGATTCATAAGTATACCTTTGAGGTTGCTTACTTACTCTTGAAGTTCTTCTTACCTCCAATGTAGATGCTCTTCCTTTCTTATTAGGAACCTTTGATGATTCTCCATACTCACATACATCACTAATTTCCTCTCCTTCATCATTAACTTCAACAAGTTTGAGTTTACCTTTACTTTTAACACTTGGAGGTGACTCTTGCCTTAATCTTCCATTGAAAGGTGATCCTCTTTCTTCATCTAAACCACTCCTTTCATCATTTAAACTTCCTGATGGCTGAACTATGCATTCATCTCCTTCAACCACACCTTCTTCATTTTCATCCATGACCTGCAAACAATTCTTATCTGCATACCATGAAAGTGATTCATCAAAGTTTACATCTCTTGACACAACAACCTTATTGGTATGAGGATTATAGCATCTATATCCTCTTTGAGTATCTACATAACCAATAAATATACATTTTTCTGATTTCGCATCAAGTTTAGATCTCACCTCACTAGGTACATGTACATAACATACACAACCAAATACTTTCAAATGACTTACACTTGGTTTCCTTCCATGCCATACCTCATATGGTGTCAAATGATGAACTCCAGCAGTCGGAACTCTATTCATAATGTAAACACTTGTGCTAACAGCTTCAGCCCAAAAATAATTAGGCAAACACATATCATTAAGCATGCTTCTAGATGCTTCTGCTATCATTCTGTTTCTTCTTTCTGCGACTCCATTTTGTTGTGGAGTATACCTGCATGTAACTTCTCTTTTGATACCTTCATCATGCAAAAAATCAGTAAAAGCTTGAGAGAAATACTCTCCCCCTCCATCGGATCTTAGCTTCTTAATATACCTTCCTGTTTGCTTTTCGACATATGATTTGAACTTCTTGAAACAATCAAAGACCTCACTCTTATGTTTAATAAAATACACAAGTGTCATTCTACTATGATCGTCAATGAATGATACATAGTACTTATTACCAACCAAGGATGCCTCTTTAGTAGGTCCCCACACATCTGTGTGTATGATATCTAGCAAACCATCACTTACATAGCTTGAATGCTTGAAAGGTTGTCTACTCTGCTTACCCATTTGACATGCTTCACAAAGATGCACCATATGTTGCTTAGTAAGATCAGGTAATCCTTCAACAGTCCTCTTCTTTGATAGCTCCTTTAACCTGTGTACATTCATGTGTCCAATCCTTTTGTGCCATAGATCAAGCTCTGCTATTCGATGCATACCATAAGAGAAATAGTTTGTATGATTTGGGTTTACCTTGAATGTAAATAATCTACCTTGTTTTTGACCTCTAGCAATTAACCTCCTTTGCTTTGGATCCTCAATGAAGCAACCTGCATGATTAAATCTCACTTGTAGACCTTTTTCTACCATTTGACCAACCGACATCAAATTCTTAGTGATAGTTGGCACATAAAGTACATCCTTCAAGCAATTTGTCTTGCTTTTATCCTGCATAACAACATCTCCAACCTGCATAATCTTATGTGTTGTATCATCTCATGTTTCAACATGACCTTTATATGACGGATTATGCATATTAAAAAACCATGAAGCATCATGAGACATGTGATTAGAACAACCACTATCTACATACCATAAATTGCTATTGCAATTCATCTTAGTTTCAACATTCATCATTAGAAGCAAATCATAATCATCACTTTTACCTTCAACTACATAATTTCCTTGTTGTTTACCTCTTCTTGAATAGCCTCCTCTTTGATTACCACCTTGATTATTTTCATTTTGATAACAATCTTTGGCATAGTGTCCATACCTTCCACATATATAGCAATTGTTCTTATTATCTTCACTCCTTTGTCTTTGGTTGTAGTTGTAATAGCCTCTTGTACCTCTAGCGCTTGATCTTCCTCTTCCTCTTGTGTTGAAGAAGCCACTTGAAGTCCTTTGATCATCGCTCCTTCTTCCTCGACCTCTATTTGAACCTCTTCCACCTCTGTTTCCACCTCTTGATGATCCTACATAAAGAGCTTGTCCTTGAGATCCTTTTTGATTTGAAGTAGAACCATTTAGATTCATCTCCTTCGTGACCATGAGGGCAATAAGTTGATCAAAATCTGGTAATTCTCCTCTGACATAAACTGAAGTAATGAAGGGTTTCCATCTCTCATCATCTTTGAGTCCGTTGAGAGTATGTGCAACCAAGTCGTCGTCCTCCACATGAGCTTGAATTGATCCTAGTTGATCTGCAATCTCTTTAACTTTCAATATGTAATCATTGACCGATGTCCTTGTATCTTTCTTTATGTTATTCAACTCATTTTTGAGTTGAATCTTCCTTGCTCTTGTACCTGTAGCATACAACCTTTCCAATGCAAGCCAAACATCTCTACTTGTGTCTAGATCTTGTATGTGTCCTACCATTGAATCTTGTGATAAAATGAATATAACCCTTTTGTCTCTCTCATTCCAAAGTCTAAACTCCCTCAATTGTTGCTGATTTTGGTCCTCTGGTAATGTGGGTTTGATATCTGTGCCGTCAATCAAACCATACAAGCCGCTACCTTGCAAGTATGTTGTGATTCTAAACTTCCATGCTTGATAATTGGTCTTATCAAGCTTCTCTATTTGTGCATGTTGGTCTCCCATAATACAAATGCTAAGCTTCCTCCTTTAAGCCTCCTTTCCAATGTCTGTGATGAGAAGAAATATAATATTTACCTTGTAAATGAGGTATGTGCACCTTTCTTTGCTTGGATGTTGCTTCAGATGCCTCCTTGCAATCTTCTTCTACCTTTGTGTAGTGTTGATGATGAACTTCTTCTTTGATAGCTTCAAATTCTTCTTCAAGGTATGATAACCTTCTCCAAGCCTCCAAGTACTAGATCTGATACCAATGTTGGATTTTATTGATCTCCAAAGTACAGCTAGAAGTAGGTGAAACCCAACAGGACCTAGTTGACTTTTTCACTAACTTGTATGCATAGACCAATTTTCTTGCAGAGCAAATTTCTCCTTACTCACTTAGAATTTTCCAAACCTGTTTCACACACATAAACTAGGCTCTAAGAGCTTTCCAACAAGATATAGAACACCTCAAATGGATAAATACACAATGAGCTATGACCTCTGCAATATGCAGCTTTAATGGAGACCTTGAAACAGAGATGAACCTGAGGACACACATCACTTGCAGAGACTACTGCTCTTAACTCACAACTCCAATGACTTTGAAACTTTCCAGAATACAAGTAGACTTAAAGAGCTTTCTAAGAAGCCAAAAAACACATGATTTGGATACATACACAAGGAGATATAACCTCTGCAAGTTTGAGGTTTAATGGAGACCTTCAGCAGGGATAAAAAACAGAGAACACACACTACTTGCAGAGAGTATTGCTCTCAGCTCACAAATTCAATGATTAGGAAAATTTACAAGAAGAAAGTATACAGTAAGAGCTTTCCAATGAGCTATCAAACATGTAATTTGGATATATAATGAGGGAGATACAAGCTCTGCAATCTCTGCATACAAAACTACAATAGTGTAGAGATACACATATGACTCTATTGGACATCCCACAAGATCACAACTTTTCTCCTCTTTTTATAGCATGGGAAACTAATCTAAAACCTTCCTAATACATCTAAATTCGTGGTAGACACTTTGATGGAGGTATTACATGACTCAAGTGCTCAAATAAGCAAAGTATTGATGGACTTTGAGAACTAGCCACATCGACCTTCCACTAGGACACCACTGAAGCTCCTTTGTGACTCACTAATTTGACTCACCATGTTCTAGAACTCACGTGGTATTTTTGCTACATTTTATGAATAATATGAGCCTTCTTGAAGTATTTGAAGACTTCCCAAAGGTATTTACATAATTTGAAACTTGTACCCTACATAAAACAAATGTTCGCAACAGAGAAGCGGAATCAAATATTTAGAAAATCAAAAGCCTTCAAAATCATGGCCGTTATGTACAATACAGAATCTTGTAGAATCAAGGTTTGTTACACCGAATCAAACTGTATATACAGAGAGAACGTGCATAAGAATAATAAGAGGGAAGTGCGAGCTAGGACATGCGTGAGAGGAGCGCACAGTATAAATAGAGCACATACAGAGGTTAAAGAGAGAGGAGAGATTGAGTTTGAGGAAGTGAGAAGACGCCAGAGATCGCGTATGTATAGAGACTGAAGAGAGAGTGAGTGAGAAGTTTTTCAGAAGACTCCATAGATCACGTATGTACAGATGAATAACAGAAGCCTGGAATGTCGGGTATTCATCTGAGAGAGATGGTAGAAGAAACTACTCGGTGTAGGAGAGTTTCCATAGCTTGAGCAAGAAGAGGCCAAGTTAATTTGTACACATCTTCTCTAATAAAAAACACATGTTCATGTGGAAGCTTGCGCGCACTGTTCGTATGTGAAGAACTCTGAGTATTTTTGTGTTACGGTAGAAAGTTCATTAACCGTTAACAATTATAGTTCGTTAGTAAACGTGTCCCTCGGTACTCTCTCAGTCAACGAATGTTTGGTCAATTACAGCTATCTCAGTAAACGTATTTTTCGGTCAGTTACAATTTTCTCAGAAAACGAGTTTTCCGGTAGAACAACAAAGTATATCTCATAGAGTAAATTAAAGTTTTGTATGAGATTTAGCTTATCTTATAGCTAAACATCTCTACTATCAGTTCATCAAAGATTTCGGTGAAATGGATATGTACACACAGTACAAAGTTTAACCGAAAAGAGACATTCTGAATTGGAGAAGTTTTTTCTTAAACTTCAGAAAGTGTTCACTCAGTGAAGGAAGTTCACGCATCACTTCCTTACTTCTTGTATACTCACTTGAAGTAATTACAAACAGAATAGGAGTTGATTCCGGTATAACTACGGTGTCAGTCTGGTGATAGTCCGGTGAAGTTCTAATGGAATTTTCAGTAAATTCAAACCGCAGTCTTATATGTTTGAGCAACAGTAATCTTGCTAAGCTACTGCTGATTATAGAGGTGTTCTAATATCTCTCTAGCTTAGCCAAATTTTTTAGTGGCGCGGGGATTTCCGCAGGCCTGACAAGGTTCAAGCCTTTGTCATGACGACCACCAACAGTGGTATGAGAGCGAAAGTATCACTAACAAGTGGTATCAGAGCCAAGAGTATTCACCATAATTGATATCAGAGAGGTTAACCACAACAAGTGGAACTAGAACGAGAAAGATTCTGAAGAGCAGAAAGATTCTCAAAAGTTCACCGGAAGTAACACAAACAAGAAGATCATGGTAGATCATGTCCAAATTGATAAATTGGACAGAGATAATTATCCCGCATGGGTAATGCGCATGGAAGCCTTACTTATGAGTAAGGACTTAATGATGTATGTGACCGGAGAAGAAAAGAAGCCAACTTTCAAAGATGATAGTCAACCGAAAAAAGGAAGAATTAGAAGCCTTGAAGCTGTGGCAGAAGAAAGATGCAACGGCAAGAGCTTACATTTACAATACCATTTCAGACCATCTACTACAACACATTAGAGGTCTGGAGAAAGCGAAGGACATATGGAGTGCGTTGGAAGATCATTTCCAAAATACTATGAAAGCTAGGAAGGCTAGCTTATGGTCCGAATTCACAACGTTCAAAAAGAAGTCGAGTCAAAGCATTAGTGACTACGTTACCAAGATGAAGGATCTAGCAGATAGTCTTGGATCCATAAATGAAGATGTCAAAGATCATAGATTGATAGCGCAAGTGCTCACAGGTTTGAGAGGAGATGAAATGTGGAAACCTTTTGTACTCTCGACTGAACTATCTTTAAATCATTTTGTACCAGATTTAAATCAGTTGCTTGGTTTGATGCTCACATATGAGCAAGACCTGAAAGGAGATGCAGATAAAGGACAAAGTTCCACAATGTACATGAAGAACAAGAAGAAAGATAAAGGCAAGTCAAAAGACGAAGAAGAGTCGAGTTCTCAGGCTTATTATGCAAGAGGTAAAGGCACCGGCAGAGGAAGAGCAAGAGGTTATGGTAGAGGTGGAGCAAGAAGTTGGGGATAGAATCAATCCTACAACACCACCTACAATAACTACACAAATGACACTCAGAATGAAAGTCATACATCATTGATGATGAACTCAATCAGCACATCAGATAACGAAGACCTGAAGGTATTTTACATTGACTCTGGATGTTCTAATCACTTGTCAGGAAATATAGAACTGATGTCAGAATTGGAAAAAGGTAGTTCCAGTCATACTGTTCAAACAGGTGACAATACGAGACATAGTGTACATTCAATTGGAAAAGTGAAGTGTAAGAGTGGAGCAGATTTTCTAACCAATGTTTTGTATGTTCCAACAATACCGAAAAATTTGATTAGTGTAGGACAGATAGTTGAGAAAGGTTTTCAGGTCAGATTTACAAATGAAGGAGTATTCGTAGAAGATCCCGAGAACGGATATAATCAGATCGTCTCTAGTAAGAAAGAAGGCAGATTCTTTACTTTAAGAGTACAAGGGAACATCGACCAAGCGCTGCTCACACATGGTGAAAAGGTGATTATAGAACTTGATCTCTGGCATAAGAGATTGGGTCATTTCAATGAAAAAGGAATAAAAGCTATGATTTCAAACCAGTCAGTACTAGGATTACCGAATGTACAGAATCAACACATGATTCACAAGTGCGAAGCATGTCAGATGGGAAAAGCCCATAGGTTACCTTTCCAGAAGAAAGGATTTAAACATGATGGAGTACTCGAACTCATTCATACAGATGTATGGGGTCCAACAAAAGAAGGATCAATCAGCGGATTGAGGTATTATGTTCTATTCATAGATGATGCTACAAGATGGATAACTCTTTATGTTTTGAAAGAGAAATCAGAAGTGTTTGGAGCTTTCAGGCATTTTCATGCATATGCTGAAAGACTCATAGGTCGAAAGCTTAAAAGACTAAGGTCTGATGGAGGGGGAGAATACTTCTCCCGAGAGTTCAATGACTATCTTTGGAATGAAGGTATTAAGAGATAAATAACCTGCAGGTATACACCACAACAGAATGGTGTAGCAGAAAGAAGGAACCGAACACTACTTGAGTTTGCACGAGCTATGCTAAAAGAAAAGGATTGTCCAAATTATCTTTGGGCTAAAGCCGTAAATACAGCTACATACTTGGTAAACAGATTACCATGTACAGCTTTAGATGGAATGACCCCGTATGAAGCTTGGTGGGGAAAGAAGCCAACACTTGATCATTGCAAAGTGTTTGGATCAGTAGCTTATGCTTATGTATCGTCACAACTCAGACATAAGCTTGAACCAAAAGCCGAGAAATATGTGTTCGTTGGATATGATGAAAAGTAGATGGGCTACAGGTTATGGAGTCCTCTAACAAAATAGTTTACTGTTTCCAGAGATGTTACATTTGATGAACAGAAAAGCTGGTATACAGATCAAAGTCATACAACAGAAGAATTTGAAGAAGAGATAAGAAGGAAAGAGAAAGGAAAAACAATTGTGCAGGTGAATAGACATGAAGACTATGTTGGTGCAGATCAATCACCAATTGAAGATTTGAAGAAAAGAAGGTGGATATATTCACAAGAGTGAAGGACATGTACACATATGTACATTAGTTATGACATAGGTTACATATACTTATGACTTGATAAAAGTTTGTACATAATTACCTATAAATACTTTTGAAAAATGTCGGGGCATTGTTAGAAGACAATGAGAGACTATGTATGAGCATAGGAATAGAGAAATAAGTGATTGTAAATGTCAGTAGATACATGAGAAGTGAAGGGAAGTCTCACTCTCATTTTTAGTTGTAGTCTTCTCCAGAAATGAAAGAAATCTTGCGCCCGATCTTTTCGAGTCTGCTCCTTCTGTGGTAAATCATTTCTGAAATCCTTTTGAGGATATCTAAGTTGATAGTTGATGAGTTTGTGACCAAAATTTTAGAGTCTAATTGTAAACAGGTTAGGAGAATTATCTGTAGGAACATTCATATGTGTTGAGTGTTCACAGTCTCCTAAAACAGGTGCAGTTTTTGAGTCCAAAGAAATGAGTAGTGCTCAGTGCACAGTGTAAAGTTTTACACATGTGATAGCTCAAAATCTAAGTTGAGAGATAAGCTATCTACAGCCAAAAGGATTTGGCAAAACGGGTTCGACATTGTGAGAACCAAAGTTAAGAAGTTAGGGGTGTCAAATCGACTTCTCAGAAGTACAGATTTGGACATAGGTAACTTGTGAAGTTGATTTCTCAAGTTATACTAAACATTTTGGAGAACTTTAACTTGGAGGAGGTGCGCAATGTTTAGGCGACACTTCATACAAATTTTCATAGAAAAATTTAAAGGTTTGATAAGTCAATGAGAAGAAATTGTGCAGCAGATTTTCTGTGTTTCATCTTCTTCACAGAAACTTTCAATTTTTGATAATTTGAAGATTGGACCTCTAAATTGGTAAAGGTTTTGACTTACTCTTGGTATAGAGGTGCTCTAATCACAAGAGTAGGTTGTTCTTTTGGAGATTAACACTCTCCATCAGTGGTATCAGAGCAGGAGACATCAAAATCAAGAAAAGGAGGATCCCGACTGCTGCAGATTCAAGAATTTCAACAATTGAAGAGCTAGAAGGTAAAAGTTTGAAGGCAAAGCTTGAGGAGGAGACCATACAACATCAAGAAGGACAAAAGGAGTCTAATTCGAAGTAAAGGTACACATATTGCTCATAAAGGTTGAAGTTTTCAATACACAGGAGGACACAAGATGGGAGATTCTCTTCAGATAGAGAAATTGGATAGGGAAAACTATCCTACATGGTCAATGAGGATGGAAGCTCATCTTATGAGCAAAGATTTAATAGCCTACATCACAGGTGAAGAGGAGAAGCCAAGTTTCAGAGATCCTAGTGTTCCAACTAGGGAAGAGTTAGCAGATTTGAAGAATTGGATGAAGAAAGATGCTCAAGCTAGGAGCATTATATATATGGCAGTCAATGATTACTTGTTACCTCATATTCGAGGTCTTGAAAGTGCAACTGATATTTGGAATGCTTTGGAGGAGCATTTCCAGAATACTACAAAGTCAAGGAAGGCATCCTTATGGGCAGAGTTTACAACCTTCAAGAAGAAGGCTTCTCAATCTATTTCAGACTATGTAACAAGGATGAAAGACATTGCAGATGCATTAGGAGCTGTTGATGAAGACATTGAGGAGGATAAATTGGTAAGGCAAATTCTTACAGGCTTAAGAGGTGATGACAAATGGAAGCCATTCATTTTGTCTACAGAGTTATCACTTGATCATTTCACTCCTGATTTAAATCAGTTGCTAGGACATATGCTAACATTTGAGCAGGATGTTAAAGGAGATAGTGACAAGAGTGCAGGTCATGCAATGTACTCAAAGGACAAGAAGAAGAATAGCAAAGGAAAGCAACAAGCAAATGAAGATGAAGGCACAACTAGTCAAGCCAACTTCCTAAGAGGTAGAGGAGGTGGCAAAGGTAGAGGAAGAGGCAGGAATAACAAAGATGGAGGCAAAGCTTGCTGGATTTGTGGTAAGACAAATCACTTAGCTAATGATTGTTGGCATAATACTCAGAATAATAATGGATATAATCAGAACTATAACTCTAGAGGAAGAGGAGGCAGAAATCAAAGAGGTAATTTCAGAGGCAGAGGTGGTAGGAGTTACTTTGGAAGAAATGCAGGTAGAGGATTCCAAAGGCAACAATACAACAATACCTACTACAATTATGCTTCAGATCAAAAGGAGGATTCAACATTAATAATGAATGCTACTTGTGAAAGTCAGAGTGAAGATCAGAGAGTCTTCTACATTGACTCAGGGTGTAGCAACCACCTGAGTGGTAATATATCTTTGATGACTGATTTGGAGAATAAGGTGTTTAATCATGTTGTTCAAACAGGAGACAACACAAAGCATAATGTGAAGTCAATTGGATCAGTGAAGGCTAAGGATGGTAGTACCTTATTGAGTAAGGTGTTGTATGTTCCTACAATTCCTAAGAATTTGATAAGTGTAGGACAAATTGTTGAAAAGGGATATGAAGTAAGGTTCACTAATGATGGAGTATATGTGGAAGACCCTAGTCAAGGGTATAAACAGATTGTTTCATGGAAGAAAGAAGGAAGACTATTTACATTGAAGATTCAAGGCAATATTGGTCATGCTATGTTCACATATGGAGGACATAAGATCTCTGAGTTAGATCTTTGGCACAAGAGGCTTGGACATTTCAATGAAAGAGGTATTAAAGACATGATTAATAATGGTTCAGTGCTTGGATTGCCTAATGTTGCAGGTCAACATATGACATACAGATGTGAGGCATGTCAATTAGGTAAGGCTCATAAGAATCCTTACTCCAAGCATGGTTTCATGTACTCAGAGAAGCTTGAATTGGTACACACAGATGTGTGGGGGCCATCAAAGGACTTCAGTATAAATGGGTCAAGGTATTATGTGATTTATGTTGATGATGCTACTAGATGGATCACTATTTATGTGATTAAAGATAAGTCAGAAGTGTTTAATACATTTAAACACTATCATGCATATGCAGAAAGAATTACAGGACACAAGTTGAAAAGACTAAGGTCAGATGGAGGGGGAGAGTATTTCTCTAATGAGTTCAGTGATTATTTGTGGAATGCAGGTATAAAAAGGGAAGTTACTTGCAGGTACTCTCCTCAACAAAATGGTGTAGCAGAAAGGAGAAATAGAACACTTGTTGAGTTTGCAAGATCCATGATGAAGGAGAAAAATTGCCCTAATTATTTGTGGGCTGAGGCTGTAAATACAGCTACTTATTTGGTTAATAGATTACCATGTAAAGCCTTGCAGGGTATGACACCATATGAGGCTTGGTGGGGTAAGAGACCTACCTTGGATCATTGCAGAGTTTTTGGATGTGTGGCATATGCTTATGTGCCATCACAATTAAGGCACAAGTTGGAGCCTAAAGCTGAAAAATATATTTTCATTGGTTATGATGACAAGCAAATGGGCTATAGATTGTGGAGTCCATCTACAAAGCAATTCATGGTTTCTAAAGATGTGACATTTGATGAGCAGAGCACTTGGTATGCAGGTACAATTAATATCAATACAGGTAATGAAGAAGAAGTGAGCCAAAGGAAAGGTAAATCAAAGGTTCAAATATTTGATGAACAAGAGAATAATGAAGTGCAGATTGAAGTGGAAGAAATACCAAGATTTGATCCTGAATATGAAGAACCAGAAACCTCAAGAAGTGGAGAGCTTAGGAGGTCTACAAGGAACAGATGGCAACCTACAAGGTATAGCTATGATACTTCATTTTTGGCAACAAAAGATTATGCTTATATGATGAATACAGATGAAGACCCTTCTACATATGAAGAGGCAAGAGGTAAGGAAAAATGGGAGAAAGCTATGCAGGAAGAATATGATGCATTGATGGAAAATCAAACATGGGATTTGGTTCCAAAACCAAATAGTCAGAAAATCATTGGATGCAAATGGGTTTACAAAACCAAGAGGTTTGCATATGGAAGTGTGTCTAGATACAAAGCTAGACTTGTTGTCAAAGGGTTTGCTCAGACTTATGGTGTTGACTATGATGAGACTTATAGTCCTGCGGCAAAGATGACAACCATCAGGACACTTATAGCTATTGTTGCATGTAAAGGTTGGAAGTTATGTCAACTTGATGTGAAAAATGCTTTTCTGAATGGTTATATTTCAGATGATGTGTTCATGGAGCAACCTCAAGGGTTCAAAGATAAAAGGTATCCAGATCATGTGTGCAAGCTCAAGAGAGCTTTGTATGGCTTGAAGCAGGCCCCAAGGGCATGGAACTATAGATTTGTAAAGTTCTTGAAAGAACTTGGATTTCAGGTGTCTAAGGTAGATAGTAGCTTGCTTGTCAAAGCAAGTGATAATGGTTTCATATACATGTGCATATATGTTGATGATATAATCCTTACAGGTACAGATGAAGAAGGAATACAAAGACTCAAGAAGCAGATGGAAAAGGAATCCAAAATAAGTGACTTGGGAGACTTGTCATACTTCTTGGGCATGGAGATTACATATACTCAACATGGAGTATTTGTGACCCAAGAAAGGTATTTGAAGAACTTGTTAATCAAGTTTAAAATGGATGATTGTAGGGTAGCACCTACACCAATGGAGGTGAATCACAAATTGAGTAAGTTTGGTGGTGAAGAGTTCAAGGACATGAGACAATATCAGAGTCTGATTGGTAGTCTTATCTATGCTACTTTAACTAGACCTGATTTATCATATGCAGTAGGGGTTTTGTCTCAATTCATGCATTGTCCTAGGAAAGAACATTGGATTGCAGGTCAAAGAGTGTTGAGGTACATTAAGGGTACACTCAATGAAGGTTTGTATTATGGGTTTACCTCAGATACAAATATCAAAATCTATAGTGATGCAGATTGGGCAGGTAATCCAGATGATAGAAGATCTACTTTTGGATACATGTGTTATGTGGGAGATAAACTTATCTCATGGTGTTCCAAGAAGCAACATACAGTTGCTTTGTCTTCTATAGAAGCAGAATACAAAGGCATGGTTGAAACTGCAAAGGAAGTGATTTGGCTCAAGACCTTAATGAAGAGTCTTGACATTGTGCATGGGATACCAATTTTATTTGGAGATAACATGAGTTCATTGTATTTAGCTGCTAATCCTGTTTTTCATGCCAGGACCAAACACATTGAGATTCAGTATCACTTTCTAAGAGAGAAAGTGATGGACAAGGAGATTGAAGTCATACATACTTCAACTAAAGATCAAATAGCTGATATGCTTACAAAGAGCTTGGATGGACCAAAGCTACAAAAGTTTAAGGATATGGCAGGTATAAAGAAGAAAGGAGAAACCTCAATTGATGATTGAGGGGGAGCTGTTGGTGCAGATCAATCACCAATTGAAGATTTGAAGAAAAGAAGGTGGATATATTCACAAGAGTGAAGGACATGTACACATATGTACATTAGTTATGACATAGGTTACATATACTTATGACTTGATAAAAGTTTGTACATAATTACCTATAAATACTTTTGAAAAATGTCGGGGCATTGTTAGAAGACAATGAGAGACTATGTATGAGCATAGGAATAGAGAAATAAGTGATTGTAAATGTCAGTAGATACATGAGAAGTGAAGGGAAGTCTCACTCTCATTTTTAGTTGTAGTCTTCTCCAGAAATGAAAGAAATCTTGCGCCCGATCTTTTCGAGTTTGCTCCTTCTGTGGTAAATCATTTGTGAAATCCTTTTGAGGATATCTAAGTTGATAGTTGATGAGTTTGTGACCAAAATTTTAGAGTCTAATTGTAAACAGGTTAGGAGAATTATCTGTAGGAACATTCATATGTGTTGAGTGTTCACAGTCTCCTAAAACAGGCGCAGTTTTTGAGTCCAAAGAAATGAGTAGTGCTCAGTGCACAGTGTAAAGTTTTACACATGTGATAGCTCAAAATCTAAGTTGAGAGATAAGCTATCTACAGCCAAAAGGATTTGGCAAAACGGGTTCGACATTGTGAGAACCAAAGTTAAGAAGTTAGGGGTGTCAAATCGACTTCTCAGAAGTACAGATTTGGACATAGGTAACTTGTGAAGTTGATTTCTCAAGTTATACTAAACATTTTGGAGAACTTTAACTTGGAGGAGGTGCGCAATGTTTATGCAACACTTCATACAAATTTTCATAGAAAACTTTAAAGGTTTGATAAGTCAATGAGAAGAAATTGTGCAGCAGATTTTCTGTGTTTCATCTTCTTCACAGAAACTTTCAATTTTTGATAATTTGAAGATTGGACCTCTAAATTGGTAAAGGTTTTGACTTACTCTTGGTATAGAGGTGCTCTAATCACAAGAGTAGGTTGTTCTTTTGGAGATTAACACTCTCCATCAGACTATATGCAGGCTAGTACGTCCAGGATCGGATCAGGTATGAGAAATGAAGATGAACAGGGATTTGATGAAGAAGTGTATTCAGATACACATGAAGAGTTTGAACCAAGAAGGTATTCCTATGATACCTCGTATATGACTCAAAAAAATTATGCATATATGGTCAAAGATGACGAAGAACCTCAAAACTATGATGAAGCTAAAGACAAGAAGCAATGGGAAGAAGCAATAGAAGAAGAGTTTATCGCACTGAAGGAGAACAAGACATGTGAACTTGTTCCAAAACCCAATGGTAAGAAAGTAATCGGAAACAAATGGGTTTTCAAAGTTAAGAAACTTGCAGATGGAAGGATAGCCAGATATAAAGCTAGACTGGTTATCAAGGGCTATGCTCAGACGCATGGCAAAGATTATGACGAGACAATTAGTCCAGTGGCAAAGATGTCAACCGGACAGTGATTGCTATAGTAGCATCAAAAGGATGGAAGCTAAGTCAGCTAGATATAAAGAACGCATTTCTGAATGGATACATATCAGATGAAGTCTATATGGAACAACCGGAAGGATTTGTAAGTTCCAGATACCCAAACTTTGTTTGCAGATTAAGAAAAGCACTTTACGGACTGAAGCAAGCTCCAAGAGCTTGGAATTACAGGCTTGTGAAATATCTCAATGAACTTGGATACCAAAGTTCGAAGGCAGATGCAAGTCTACTCATCAAGAGAACAGAAGAAGGTATGATCTACATTTGCATTTATGTAGACGACATTATAATCATAGGTACTTCAGATGAAGGAATTAAAGAAGTAAAGAGATTACTCGAAAAGGAGTTTTAGATCAGTGACCTAGGAAAGTTGTCATACTTTCTAGGAATGGAAATCACATACACAGATCATGGTGTATATGTTACTCAAGAAAGGTATCTCCTAAACTTACTGAAGAAGTTTAATATGGAGAATTGCAGAGAAGCTTCAACACCGCTTGAAGTAAATCATAAACTCAGCAAATATAGTGGTGTAGAGTTTAAAGATATGACGAAATATTATTCGTTAGTGGGAAGTCTAATCTACGCTACACTAACACGACCGGATCTTAGCTATGCAGTGGGAGTTCTCTCACAGTTCATGCATTGTCCGAAAGATCAACATTGGGTTGCAGGATAGAGAGTTCTTAGATATATCAAAAGAACTGTAAAAGAAGGATTATACTATCCTTTTACCTCAAATATAAAGATGAGAGCATACAGTGACTCAGACTGGGCAGGAAGTCAAGATGACAGAAGATCAACACATGGGTATATGATATACCTAGGGGATAAGCTAGTAAGCTGGTGTTCGAAGAAGCAACACACAGTGGCTTTATCGTCACCAGAAGCAAAATATAAAGGATTGGTAGAAGCAACTAAAGAAGTGATATGGATGCAGACCTTGTTCAAAAGAATGGGTATTGATCAAGGTATACCTATCATACATGGAGATAATATGAGCTCACTGTATCTTGCAGCAAATCCAGTATTTCATGCAAGAACAAAGCACATAGAAATTCAGTATCATTTCCTGAGGGAAAAGGTAATGGAGAAGGAGATAGAAATAATATACACTCCGACAAAAGATCAGATTGCAGATATTCTGACAAAGAGCTTGGATGGAACAAAGAGAAGCAAATTCAAAGAAATGGCAAGAATAAAAGAAAGAAAAATATATGAAGACCGGAAGAGTCAAATTACTGATTGAGGGGGAGCTGTTGAAGAATCACTCACGAATTTGACGTACAGACAGACATAAAAACAAAGATAAAGAGAATCGGAATCAAATATTCAAAAAATCAAAAGCCTTCAAAATCACGGCCGTTATGTATAGTACAGAATCTTGCAGAATCAGGGTTCGTTACACCAAATCAAATTGTATATACAGAGAGAACGTGCATAAGAATAATAAGAGGAAAGTGCGAGCTAGAACGTGTGTGAGAGGAGCGCGCAGTATAAATAGAGCACATACAGAGGTTAAAGAGAGAGGAGAGACTGAGTATGAGGAAGTGAGAAGACGCTAGAGATCACGTATGTATAGAGACTGAAGAGAGAGTGAGTGAGAAGTTTTTCAGAAGATGCCATAGATCGCGTATGTACAGATGAATAACAGAAGCCTGGAATGTCAGGTATTCATCTGAGAGAGATGGTAGAAGAAACTACTCAGTGTAGGAGAGTTTCCATAGCTTGAGCAAGAAGAGGCCAAGTTAATTTGTACACATCTTCCCTAATAGAAAACACATGTTCATGTGGAAGCTTGCGCGCACTGTTCATATGTGAAGAACTCTGAGTATTTTCGTGTTACGGTAGAAAGTTCGTTAACCGTTAACAGTTACAGTTCGTTAGTAAACTTGTCCCTCGGTACTCTCTCAGTCAACGAATGTTTGGTCAATTACAGTTATCTCAGTAAACGTATGTTTCGGTCAGTTACAATTTTCTCTGAAAACGAGTTATCCGGTAGAACAGCGAAGTATATCTCGGAGAGTAAATTAAAGTTTTGTATGAGAGTTAGCTTATCTTATAGCTAAACATCTCTACTATCAGTTCATCAAAGATTTCGGTGAAATGGATATGTACACAGAGTACAAAGTCTAACCGAAAAGAGACATTCTGAATCAGAGAAGTTTTTTCTTAAACTTCAAAAAGTGTTCACTCAGTGAAGGAAGTTCATGCATCACTTCCTTACTTCTTGTATACTCACTTGAAGTAATTACAAACAGAATAGGAGTTGATTCCGGTATAACTACGGTGCCTATCTGGTGACAGCCCGGTGAAGTTCCAGTGGAATTTTCAGTAAATTCAAACCGCAGTCTTATATGTTTGAGCAACAGTAATCTTGCTAAGCTACTGTTGATTGTAGAGGTGTTCTAATATCGCTCTAGCTTAGCCAACTTTTTCGGTGGCGCGGCGATTTTCGCACGCTTGACAAGGTTCAAGCCTTTGCCGTGACGACCATCAACAGTGGTATCAGAGCGAAAGTATCACTACCAGGCTGGTTATTTTCTCAAAAGGTTACGAAGCAGCATCAGACATGCAATTGCACGTGTGGATATTGCTAATTGATTTGATATTTTAGTTGTAGCAGCTGCGAGAGTTGAAAAGAGATTTGGTAGATCTAAAAAGAGACATAGTGATTCTAGCTTAGATGCTGAATGGGATTCAGAAATGGAATCAGAGAAAGGGACAACCGATTCTGATTCTGATACTCAAGATGAAGAAGTGGTGGTGAGAAGGCACCGCAAACATAAAGGTAAACAAAGTAAAGAGGAAGCCTTGATTAGTAAGTTAAAGAAACATGGATATTTCTATAATAGCTCCGAAAGAGAAAAGATTTTGTGACATTTATGATAAATATGGACACACAACAAGTCAATGTTGGTATAACCCCAAGCATAGAGGGCAAAGTTCAAGGTAGGACAATAGAAATAATAATGAAGTGGCTACCAATCAGGCTATTCCAGTCCAGGCACGAGGTAATTTTCACAGGCAGCAGCAAGGACGGCCACCATGAAGAGAACAAGGGAACCAACAAGGAAATAACCAACAAGGAAATCAGTAGGATAGACCACCTAAGATGATGCCCTATGGGTATTGTTCAGGACTTGATCATTGGATAGGACCTAATTGTCCTTTATGGGTAAAACATAGAGAAGAAAGGGATATACAAATAGTTCGCTATAATCAAAACAATCAACATTCCAGCAACATCAACAAGCTCAGTAGGGCGCTCAAGCCAATGCTATAGTTATAGAATTATCAGATCGGGAGTGTCGTAACGATGTAGGTGCGAGTACATCAGGAACGATACATGTGAATCATGAAAATCAATGGAATTGCAATTGCAAGCAATGTGATAAGGTCAAAGAAGTGGATGTCTTGGCAGTTACAAAGGTCTAAAAATAAAGGTCCCATCGATTGGCAGGAACAAAGACATATAAGAGATCAAGTTCAGAAACGGATCCAACAAGATCAGCAAAAACGATGTAGGTGCCAGTACTCCCCCCCTCGCGTGCGGTCTCGGGTTTACCCAATGGGCGATCCTGATTCCGCAAGCCTCCCCTCCAAGGAGGCAATAGCTCACATCGACGGGATAATCGAAAGGGGCCATTAACCCGAGATTCCGGAACTGGACAAACAAAGAAGACAGAAACTCGCCGAGCCAACGCCTGCGCACTTCCTCTAACTCCGAGCAATCTAGCAAAATATGTAAAGAGCCTTGAACCTCTAACCTGCTGCAAAGCGGGCGCACACTCCTCCCTCTATGCTCACTGTGCAAGTATTCCTAGTAACACCGAGGGCGAAGTGATCATAAGGGCTAGAGCCACGCTATCATTTCTACGATCCCACCGATCCCAAACATGATAGCGAACAAAAGACATATCGACACCTGGGACATATCTTGCCAACCAATACCAAGTTCGTGAAGTCCAAGTCCATTGCTTGAATCTAGACTCAAGCGGTAGTCTCAAAAAGTCACCCAATCAAGTCTTACTGGCAAGAAATTTCTCATACAATCGAGCCCTCATCCCCCCAAAGAAGGTCAGCAACGGGGGAATGTGAAATTTTGATCTGTGCATGACGGCCGAACTTCTGATCATAGCCCCCCATGATCTCCGTGCCATAAGTGATAACCGGGAGAACACATGCCTTAAGAATGGCCAACCTAGTCCACGCAGGAAAGGCACAATTACACAACAAATGTTGGCAAGCAAACAAACTCTTCCTTCCCTTTTTGAGTCTACCATGGATGATAGTTTCTATAGAAAATTTAGAGGCAACTTCCAGCCCGAGGTAAGTGTACTTTTCCCCCACTGGTAGGCAAGCTCCCCTAGTGAAGGCGCCATCCTCCTAACTTCTTCTAAGTCACCGTATAAAACTGTCGCCATACATTTATCAATGCCAAACTTCACCCCCCACTTTGCCGCCCAACGACCAACGTCGTCCAAAGAGACCTGCAGCTCGATAGGGGACTCCGCCAACAGGACAAGGTCATCGATGAAAAGAAGCCCTTTCAATCTAGCAAGACCGGGCAATCAAAACAATCAACATGGCAGCAACATCAACAGGCTCAGTAGGCCGCTCAGGCCAATGCTATAGTTATAAAATTATCAGATCAGGAGTGTCATAACAATGTAGGTGCCAGTACATCCGGAACTCTACATCTGAATCATGAAAATCAGTGGAATTGCGATTGCAAGCAATGTGATAAGGTCAAAGAAGTGGATGTCTTGGCAGTTACAAAGGTCTAAAAATAAAGGTCCCATCGATTGGCAGGAACAAAGACATATAAGAGACCAAGTTTAGAAACGGATCCAGCAAGATGAGCAAAAACAAGTGCAATTTCCAAGTTCATCTCAGGAGGAGGAGGATGCAGTATTCTTACAAAAAATGAAGAAGGAGGATAAGATTAAGTCCAAGAAAGATTTAGACAATGACTGGTTCGAGGTGATCATTAACTCTCCTTTGCAATTGTCCTTAGATGAGTTATTATCTTTGGTACCAGCTTTTAGAGAGAAGTTATTGATGAAGCTTGTTGGACAGCAGTCAGAGCCAACAGCTGTGCAGGTACCATCGACATCTGCTAACAACATTAATCCGGCGGATGTAGATTTTGTTGTGCCAGTAATTCAGGCACAATATAACCAAAGGTGATTTGATGAAGTGTTTCTTGATGGTGGTTCAGGAGTGAATATATTACCTGAGCGTATTTTTAAAGAAATGGGGAATGGGGCTTTGTCTCCAGCACCTTTTCAAGTAAAAATGGAAGATCAAACTAGAGTCCAACCGTTGAGCATTCTAAAGAAACAACAAATCATAATTGCAGGGACATCATTCATGGTAAACTTTGTGGTGATTAGAATGTTTGAGTCTGCATACCCATATGAAATGTTGCTAAGAAGATCTTGGTTCAGGTTGGCTAAGGTTAAACATGATTGGGGATTGAATGTGGTGGTGATTACAAAAGGTAAAAAGTAGGTGACAATTCCCATGAAAGGTAGAAGAAACATGTCAGTATGAGAGAAACCACTGATGGCTCAGACCATTAGTTTGGTAGATGAGATAGAAGATGAGGGGGAGGAAGAATTTTTGAAGGAAAACCCAACTGTTGTACCAGTTTTGGAAGTAGATGTGGAAGGTGTGTTAGCAAAGGATGACGAACTAGTGGAGAAGTCAAGTGAGCCAGCTCCAGCTGACACATTCGAGGGTATGCAATTGAGACGGATGTTTGAACAAAGTCTAGAAATTCCTACACAGCAAAAACTCGTGCAGCGAGAGAAAGAGGTAATTAATTTGGTTGAAAAGATTTATGAACAAAAATATGTAAGTTGTGGAAGGGTAAAAGAGGACAAACTTCAAGAAATTAATTTGAGGATGGACACTGAATCGAAGATTGTGAGAGTAAGCAAAGAATTAGAGGGTCAGTTCATGGAAGACTTGATTTGCTTATTAAAGTAATATGTGGATGTTTTTGCTTGGGATTACTCATAGGTGAAAGGTATAGACCGTAATCTACATCAACATCGCATTAATTTAAAGAAGGATGCAATTCCGGTTGTGCAGCAAAGGTATCAGATGAATCCTAATTTTGCTAAGCAAGTTAAAGTGGAAATTGATAAACTGTTGGCAGTTGGATTTATTAAACCGGTTAATCAGGTCACATGGTTGTCCCCTATTATAGTGGTCCCTAAAAAGAATGGGAAGTTGAGAATTTGTGTTGATTATAGAAAGTTAAATGCAACAACAATTATGGATCCCTTCCCTATGCCGTTTTGTGATGCAGTATTGGATGTAGTAGCTGGACATGAGATGTATGGTTTTTTGGATGGATTTTTAGGTTACAATCAAATCCATGTTGTTGAGGAGGATCAACACAAAACTGCATTCATTACTGAATCTGGTGCTTATGTGTCTAGAATCATGAGTTTTAAATTGAATAATGGACCACCCTCGTTCAACTATGTCACACATAAAGTATTTGAACTTTATTTGCAAGATTTCATGCAAGTTTTTGTGGATGATTTCTCAATGTTTGGAAAAAAGTTACAACATTTGATGCATGAGAAATCTTGTTTTGACAGATGTAGAAAATTTAGCATGGTGCTCAATCCATTCAAGAACGCACTGCAATAAAAAGCGGTATTTTATTGGGACATGTCATTTCTCAAGAAGGAATGGCTATAGATGTTAAAAAGATTGAAGCTATTAGGACTGCAAAAGCTCCCACAAATGTCAAGGAAGTAATGAGGTTCGTTGGTTAGATTAACTGGCATGCTAGGTATTTAAGGTACTTGGCCAATATTTATTTACCACTCACACATTTGACAAAGAAGGATGTTCCATTTGTATGGGCTGAAGCTCAAGAAAAAGCATTTCAGTTATTAAAGAAGATGGTTTCAGTGGCACCGATTTTGCACCCTCCAGATTGGTCGTTGCCATTCCATATATTTGTTGATGCATCAGATGTGGTTGTAGGAGTAGTTTTGATGCAAAAAAAGGAAAAAGGATGGTATAGACCAGTATATTATGCTAGTAGGGTGTTGTGTGTAGTTGAATGAAACTATCCGGTGACTGAAAGAGAAGCTTTAGCAATGGTGTATGCTCTTAACAAGTTTAGACATTATTTATTGGGTAATAAAGTGATTTTTAGTGTTGGTCATAAGGCTTTGGTGTATTTGATCAAGAAGCCTTTATTGACAGGAAGGTTGGCTAGGTGGATACTTCTATTGCTAGAATTTGATTTTGTTACTATTCATACTCCAGGGAAAGAGCATGCAATGGCAGATTACTTTAGTAGATTGGAATCAGATGGAGTATTACCTCCACATTTTACACCTAATCAAAGGAATAAGTTCGCTCTCAAAAGTAGACCATATTTGGTTATAACTGGTGCATTGTATAAAAAGGGAGTGGATCAGGTCATTAGGAGATGTGTAACAAAGTTTGAGCAACCGGTTGTGTTGCAAGAAGCACATCCAGGTGTAGCAGAAGGACACTTGTCAGGAGATATTCTAGGGAAAAAGGTGTTACAAGCAGGATTGTGGTGGCCTATAGTATTAAAAGATGCACATGAGTATGCTAAAAGGTGTGTGATTTGTTAGAAAATAGGTCAAAAACTAGATAATTTAGATCGGATGTTTGATCATCTTGTTTTACCATTGGATCCATTTCAAAAGTGGGGCATGGATTTTGTTGGGCCTATCAAGCCTATTACACAATGTGGTAATCGATAAATTTTAGTAGCTATAGATTATTGCACAAAGTGGGTTGAAGCAGTAGCATTGAAGAACAACAAGGCGGCAAGTGTTGCAAAGTTCCTCTACCATAACATTATGACTAGGTTTGGTTGCCCAATGGAGTTAGTGAGTGATAGAGGAGCTCATTTCCTTAATGAGGTAATTTCAGAATTAACAAGAACTCATTTGATTATGCATAAAAATTCTAGAACATATCACCCACAGGAAAATGGTCAAGCAAAAAGTACCAACAAAACTTTGTTGCGTATTCTTAAAAAGATAGTTCATGATAATCATAAAAATTGGGATTTGCTTTTAGATTCAGATCTATGTTCATTCAAGACAGCTTTTAAGGTAACTACAGGAAAGACACCATTCAGATTGGTATATGGGCTTGAAGTTGTAGTTCTAATGGAGTTTGTGGTTTCGCGTTTGAGAGTAACAACTGAAAAGATGTCTCCTCAAGTATCGATTAAGCATAGAAGTAAGTATCTTCTTCAAATGGAGGAGGATCATTTATTTAGTGCATACATTATAGAAGTTATTCAAAGAAGGAGACAAGCTCGAGTTAATATGAATATGAAATTCAATTTATTTCAAGTAGGAGATTGGGTGATGGTGTACAACTCCAAATTAGGGCCTCATCCAAAAAAACTTACATTGAGATATAAAGGTTCGTATCAGATTGTGTAGGACTTAGGTCAAGGAACTTTTTTATTAGTTGATGTGTTTGGTACGAGGATGGAAAAACAAATCAATGGATTTCATCTAAAAAAGTTTCAAGGGAAGCCACCTCATATAGATTGGTTATCATCAAAATTTGGTTCAAGTATTAATGAATCGAGATGTGCAACTTGGCACCCTTTTCGATCATCATTGCAGGAAAACGTATTTTTCTACATTCGGATCAGTAATGGTATGTTTCCTAAAGAATTGTTCTTTCAAGGTTTCACTAAGTACCTTTGTAAGATTATATTGGTGATCTTATGATAATTTGAGAAGTTGGGGCATACTAGTAGAAATGGTTTCTAAAATGCTTGGCTTAGTCAGATTTTGTTGGGCAAGAATAGAAGAATTTTGCTTTGTCGGATTTTTATCTGTCAGATGTCATAAAATCAGATTTTTCTCAGTTCGTTGTTCATGGCTCAGAATTCATCGGTTCATAGCAGATGGAATCAAAATTTGCCCGTCGGGTTGCTCTCTTCGAGTTTGTTGGACTGGAAAGCATGGGTTCGACGAAGGTTTGTCAGGATGCTATTTTTTTAGAGTAGTTTTGTGCATTAAAGTGTTCAAGGCAAAACACATGAGTAAATAGTTTTCAAATTATTTCATCGTTTTGCGGGAGGATGTGAAATTATTAGATGTAAATCTCACTTATAGACAGGCATTATCAACATTCACTATTACATGTAAGCAAGGTGGTGCCGTATAGGCACTTGAGCAACGATTAGAAGCTTGGCACTTGCGTTTTGTATTTGTCAAATGCTATGTCATGCCAAGAAGGAAGACAATCAGTGTAACCTCTATTGCTCCGTCTAACAATATAGCAGAGATGAGGGCCGAGTGAAACGCAAGGAAGTTGCAACCCGAAAAGATGAGTCCACTTCGGAGGAGAGCAATAGTCTACTGCAAGAGGAAGAGGAGGACACTCTGACACCAACTTCAGGTAGCAAGCTTATGCAATCACTAATGGACCCATTCACGGACTTCAAGGTGGAGATTGATGTCAATGCACCTCTGAATGTGGCATGGTTGTAGTGTCTTTCGGTTCTCTCTTTGATTTTGCCTCACTACCTTGGTCAACATGGCAATTTAACTACTATGTGAAGAGTCAATTGGATATCATCAAGAAGACAAAAGGGCAACTTTCTATGCAGGTAAAATTCTCTCTAGAGATTGTCAGAGAAGTTTTTAAATTATCTTTGCATAAGGAAGTAGTAATACCAAAGTGTTCAGAGGAAATGTTAAAGAAGGAATTTGTACCATGTGAAGGTGGTAGGCAATATTACATGCTGAAGAATGCTACATATGCACGACGTGAGTAGTTGAAGTGGTATTTAGAGCATCTATGTTTCATTGTCAAATATGACTATATGTCGAAGGAGAACTTTGCTCCTTTAGCTTGTGCTGAAGTAGGTGGGAAAGTCGGTTGGGCTCATTGGGTGTATGAAAGAATGCATAGTGAAATTTTTTCAGGGGATCGACGAAAAACATTGGTAAATAGCAGGATGGCAACGTACTTGGCTGCTTTGTTTCAATTTGTTCAACAAGTTGATAAGCATGAAGTGGTTTGACCAAAAGAGAGTATAAGTCAACTAGATTCAATAGTTGGTAAAAAGCAAGAATAGGTGTTAGGCAAGGAGACAAAGCAACATAAATATGTATATAGTGGTTTATTTAGAGCTGGCTACAAGACGGAAGAAATAGCCTCAGTTGCTCAAAAGTTAAAAGGCAAGTATTCTAAAGGATTAACTTTTTAGGAGTCATTAGTCCATATTTCGGACAATGAGGAGCAACCAACGATAGTTGGAAGGACATTCAAGCTATCCAAGAAAAGGAAGTTAGAGCTTGAATTGCAAACAATGGTGGATAAATCTACATGTGAACAGCGTCAACAATTAGATTGAAATAGGTTCAGAAGTGAAGATGATGTAGATGAAGTTGGAGGAAGTATCTAAGTTCTTTTTTAAGCAGGAAGGAAAACTGAAACGACAGAAGTAGCTTATGGGTACAATAAATTTTGAAGAATATCAAGTACTAAAGGTACAGGTTCTGAGTCTTCAAGAGGATTTACAAAGGAAAAGTCAAGAATATGAGAAGATAAGTACTCAATGTAAGTAGCAGCAGGCGATTGAAATCTCGAAGGTACAAAAGTCATTTAGGAATTTGAGTTATGGATAGTTCAAATGCAGGACAAGGTTGTTGGTGCAAATGTCAAGCCTTCATATTTGGCTAGGAATTGATGAAGATATGTGCAACCATTTAATGGATCAGAAGAATCCTAGCTTGTAATTGATCATTAACCATTGTAAAAGCTATTTTTACTTGAGAGAATCTTGTAATCCCATACATCTCATGGAGTTAGGAGAGCTAAGAGCTATGAGCTACATTTGATGGACTAACTCTTAATTTGGAGGAAGCACTTTTAGGTGGATCTTAGTTTGAAATTCAAATTCAAACTTGAAGAGAAAACGCATTATAAAAGGCTTGTAAAAGTCGCGACCAATGAGCCCCCTTCTTGAGATTATTGTTGATCTTTTGTAGAGGCTATGTGGCTTACAACATAGCTCACTTAGATCACTATCATTGGGCATCATCTCTATGCCAATGACCATGTACTACAATGTTCTATAATACATTTACATCATTGAGTATCTCTGTCTACTTCTCTGCTATGACTACTCATAACAGTAAAGTTTGCATGATCATCTCTTAGTGATTTCTTATCCATTTTGCATGTTCTATAGCTTATTGGAACCAGCTCAAAGTCTATTTTATGGTTTACAAATTTCAAAGCTTTTTCTTCAGCCAATTGGGAGAAATCCATGTCGAAGTGCTCTCTAGTCAATTACTGCTCAATCCCTAAAAAGTTGAGGGTAAGCATTCAATTGTTAAATTGATTTCTTAGTGTATGGTGAACCATTTTAGATGATTCCACTTGTAATAATTATCTATCTAAGATAATTAGATATCCTCAAAATTTATTTTATCAATTTCTTCTGTACTGTGAGCACTGAGCAAAAGATCCAGCAGGTGTCAAGACCAAAATAGCAAGTTTTTTATCACTAGCTATTTGTGAAGTTATCTGTTTTGACCAAATTGTTTGAGGGATCAACTCCAAAGCACATATATACTTTCTTCATGTTATTTGCAAGTTGAGAGGGCCTACTATCAAAATCTAAAGTGAAATAGGGCAGGTACAAAGCAAGTTTTGGTAGTACCACCTCACTTCCTTGAGGTATCCATCCATCTCTTCCAACAGTGGTATCAGAGCAAGTTGAGGGGAAATGGAAGATGGTTTCCCTTCTTTCATTGATAAATTGGAGAGGAATAATTATCAAGCATGGTACTTGAGGATGAAGACATATCTACAAGGAAGGAGCCTCTATGTGTACATATCAGGAGATGAGGAGATGCCCATATTCAGAAGCAAAGGTCAACCTACAAGAGAGGAGCTAGAAAGACTCAACTCATGGTGTGCCAAAGATGCTTTAGCAAGGTCATATCTACTTAACTCTATTTTTAACTTCCTTCTTCCTCACATTAGGAACTGTAAAACATCCCAGGAGACTTGGAATACATTGTCTTCATATATTTCTTCCAACACAAGAGCTAGAAAAAATCAATTGTGGATTGAGTTTACCACTCAAAGGAAGCAGCCCAAGCAGAATGTTTCAGAGTATGTGACCAAGGTTAAAGATGTGGCTGACCAATTAGCAAGAATAGGAGAGGAGATTGAAGAGGAGCAAATAGTGAGACAAATAATCAATGGCATCAAGGTAGATGATAACTGGGAAGTTTTCACAACTGCTATGGACCTTTACATGGACATGCAAATCCCAGATCTTACCACACTCATGGGACAACTCTTTACCCATGAAGCCAAGCTCAACAAAAATGGAGAACCATCAAGAGGTAACAACTCTTCTACCCTATACACAGATAAAGGAAAGTCTAAAGATAAAGGAAAGAGCAAGAAAGTAGAAGACGAAGGTACTACTTGTCAAGCTAACTATGCAGGGAGAGGTAGGAACTCAAGAGGAAGGGGCAGAGGAGGTAAGCAATGTAGGGGGAGACCTTTCAACTCTTCCCCATGCAATATATGTGGATTGTCTAATCACACAACAGATGAGTGCTATAGGAACTTCAAGAATTAGAGAGGAAGAGGATATCAAAGAGGTAGCTACTCACAATCAAGAGGAAGATTCAACCATAGTCAAGGCCACAACCATGTCTACAACAAGAATTATCAAGGAGGATACAAATCAAGAAAAGACTTCAACAATTATACAGAGGATCAAGAGGATTCTCTCCTCATTATGAACATGACTTCAAAACAAGGTATGAATGATGAGCACCTCTTCTATATTGACTCAAGTTGTTTAAACCATGTAGCAGGCAATGTAGCTCTTCTTTTTTTTCTTGAGGAGCCCAACGGAAAGCACCAAGTGCAAATAGGTGATGACACCAAGCATTCAGTGGTCAAGGTAGGAAATGTCAAAACTTCTTATGGGAATAGAAATATGTTGAGCAGGGTTCTTTATGTACCCACTATCACCAAGAATCTGATGAGTGTTGGACAGATAGTGGAAAAGGGTTTGCAGGTTAGGGTCAAAAAATATGGAGCTTTTGTGGAGGACCCCCAACATGGATTCAAGAGAATTTCTAAGGGAGAAAAAACAGGTAGACTATTTACATTTGAGCTTGAGGACACTAGAAACATTGCACTTTATAATTACAAAGATCAAACATTGTCTGAGTTAGAGATTTGGCATAAAATATTAGGGCACATTGGTGAGAGAACCTTGAAGCAAATATGTAGAGATCAATGTGTGCTTGGGATACCTAATGTATCCAAGAAATACATGATCTATAAATGTGGTGCTTGTCAGTTTGGTAAATCACACAGGTTACCCTTTACAAAGAAAGGCTACATGCATGAGGATTATTTGGAACTTTTCCACACAGATGAGTGGGGACCAAGCAAGGACCCTTCAATTTTAGGCTCAAGGTACTATGTGTCATTCATTGATGATTTCAGTAGGTGGACTATCTTGTATTTCATGAAGCACAAAGATGAAGTGTTCAGTTGCTTCAAAAAATATCTTGCACTTGTGGAAAATCAAACAGGGAGAAGTTTAAAGAGGATAAGGTCAGATGGAGGAGGTGAGTACTTCTCAAATGAATTTGATGCATTTTTGTAGGACAGAGGTATCAAGAGGGAGATTACTACTAGATATACCCCTTAGAAAAATGGGGTTGCAAAGAGGAGAAACAGGTTGATTTTGGAAGCAGCTAGATCAATGCTTAATGAAAAGAAATCGCCTAATTATTTGTGGGCAGAGAGTGTGTCTAGTGCCACTTATCTTATTAATCAGTTTCCATCCAAAGCACAAGATGGGATGACCCCATATGAAGCATGGCATGGCTGGAGGACATCACTTGATCATTGTAGAATATTTGGATGCGTTGTTTATGTGCATGTTCCATCTCAAATCAGAGGTAAGCTAGATCCTAAGGCAGAAAGTGCATCTTCATAGGGTATGATTTAAATCAGAAAGGATACAGGTTTTATAATCCATCTAGCAAAGGATTTATGGTCAGTAGAGATGTTGTGTTTGACGATAATGGTTTTTGGTTTGAAAGTTAATACAAGAAGGTCAAATTGCCATATGATTTGGAAGAGGAATTTCAAAGTCTTACCAAGGAAGAGCCAAGCACAATTGAAGACATCAAATGAGATGATGAGGACACCAACTTGGAGGAATTCAAAGCATGGAAGTCAAAGGGCAAGGCCAAGGTGAAGAGGTTGGAAGACATACCTGAATCATCCAACCAAGCTTTGAGGAGATCACAATGAGAGAGTAAGAAGCCAATTAGATAAGGGTATGATAATTCATTAGTTATTAAGCATTCCATTTATCTTGCCAAGGATTCATCACTTAAAGAAGCTTCTTCTTATGAAGAAGCAAGTACCAAATCAGAATGGAAGGAAGCTATGGATGAAGAGATAGAGGCACTCCAAGAGAATGATACGTGGGAGCTAGTACCCAAGAAGGCATCAATGAAGGTAATTGGTTCTAGATGGATTTACAAAATCAAAAGAAACTCAGATGAATCCATAAACAGGTATAAAGCTAGACTAAGGGTTTTGCACAAACCCAAGGGGTTGATTATGAAGAAACTTTTTCAATAAGTGGCTAAGATGCCAACCATCAGGGTATTGGTAAGTGTGACTGCATCTAGAAATTGGAATATGTATCAATTGGATGTGAAAAATGCTTTTTTCAATGGCTGGATTTCAGAGGAGGTTTACATGGTTCAACCTCGTAGCTATGAAGACCCAAGCAAGGTAAATTATGTATGCAAATTGAACAAAGCTCTTTATGGTTTGAAGAGGGCACCTAGGGCATGGAACCATAGGTTAACTACCTACCTTCAAGATCAAGGATTCATGATGAGCAAGGTAGATTCTTCTTTGTTTACCAAGAGAAGTAATTTAGAAATTATATACTTAAGTGTATATGTTGATGAAATCATCCTCACTGGTAGTGATGCCAATGGCATCAAACAAATCAAAAGCCAAATGATGCAGGAGTTCAAAATCGTTGACGTAGGGTTTTTGAAGTACTTTCTTAGACTTGAATTAGTCTATACAAATTTTGGAATTTACATTACTCAAAGGAAATATGTGCACGACATGTTGAAGAAGTTCCACTTGGAGAATGCCAAGATAGTTAGCACCCCTATGGTGGTAAATCATAAATTGAGTGCTCACGAAGGTGATTTGCTTGAAGACATTGTAGGATATCAAAGCATAGTTGGAAGTCTAAACTATGCAACCTTGATAAGGATTGACATAGCTTATGGAGTAAGTGTTCTAAGTCAATTCATGCATAAACCTAGAGCACCTCACTTGGAAGCTGCTAAAAGGATTTTGAAGTATCTTAAAGGTACTCAAAATCAAGGTCTTTATTTCGCATACACATCATATTTGGACATTACGCTATACTCAGATGCAAATTGGGCAGGTTGTAAGGATGACAGAAGGAGTACTTCTAGCTATCTTTCTTTTGCAAGTGATAAGCCCATTTCTTAGTCTTCCAAGAAGCAACCTACAATTGCTTTATCTTCAACACAGGCTAAATATAGGGGTTTAGCAAATGCTACACAAGAAGCCATTTGGATTAGACTGCTCTACTCAGATTTGGGACTACACTCTCACTCACGTATGATCTTTGGTGACAATACAAGTTCTTTGCATCTTGCAGCCAATCCTATCTATCATGCAAGAACCAAGCATATAGAAGTACACTATCATTATGTTAGAGAGAAGCTATTGAGCAAGGAGATTCAATTGGCATATGTATCTACAAACATGCAATGTGGAGATTTGTTAACCAACTAACTTTGCAAGTTTAAAGCTATGATTGGATTGCAGGATATTCAAGAGGATTAGTGAGGCAATACAAGCCAATGTGTTTGTCTCGAGGGGGAGCTGTTGGTGTAAATGTCAAGCCTTCACATTTGGCTAGGAATTGATGAAGATATGTGCAACCATTTAATGGATCATAAGAATCCTAGCTTGTAATTGATCATTAACCATTGTAAAAGCTATTTTTACTTGAGAGAATCTTGTAATCCCATACATCTCGTGGAGTTAGGATATCTAAGAGCTATGAGCTGCATTTGATGGACTAACTCCTAATTTGGAGGAAGCACTTTTAGGTGAATCTTAGTTTGAAATTCAAATTCAAACCTTAAGAGAAAACTCATTATAAAAGGCTTGTAAAAGTCGCAGCTAATGAGCCCCCTTATTGAGCTTATTGTTGATCTTTTATAGAGGCTAAGTGGTTTACACCATAGCTCACTTAGATCACTATCATTGGGCATCATCTCTATGCGAATGATCATGTACAAAAATGTTCTATAATACATTTACATCATTGACTATCTCTGTCTACTTCTCTGCTATGACTACTCAGAACAGTAGCATGATCATATCTCAGTGATTTTGTATTCATTTTGCATGTTCTATAGCTTGTTGGAACCATCTCATTTCCAAATTTCAAAGCTTTTTCTTTTGCCAATTGGGAGAAATCTGCATCGAAGTGCTCTATGGTCAATTACTACTTAGTCCCTAAAAAGTCGGGGGTAAGCATTCAATTGTTAAATTGATTTCTCTGTGTATGGTGTATCATTTTAGATGATTCCACTTGTAATGATTAGCTATCTAAGCTAATTAGATATCCTCAAAACTATTTTTATCAATTTCTACTGTATTGTGAGCACTGAGCAAAAGATCTAGCAGGTGTCAAGACCAAAATAACAAGTTTTTTATCACGAGCTATTTGTGAAGTTATTTGTTTTGACCAAATTGTTTGAGGGATCAACTCCAAAGCACATATATACTTTCTTGGTGTTATTTGTAAGCTAAAAGGGCCTAGTATCAAACTCTTAAGTGAAATAGGGCAAGTACAAAGCAGGTTTTGGCAATACCACCTCACTTCCTTAAGGTATTCATCCATCTCTTCCAACAAAGGTAGAATCTCATATGAAAAATTTGTCAACTCTGAATTCAAGCTTGCAAATGGAGGTTGTAGTCCTTAAGTCGAGATTGAAACCTTTGTTAGTATTGGAGAGACAGACTCTTAAGAATGAAGAAGTAGAGATGGATGTGGTTTTAATGTTAGAGATGGATACGAGTATGATAAAGCAGCAAGTACATAAGTATGTACAGGACCTATGGGATGTCATTAAGGAGAGGTTATAGCCTGTCATTCGATAACCTTATGACCAATTGCAGAATGGATTTGCTTTTGTGTATGAAAGTGAACTGATTCAAGTTATAGAAAAGTATAAGGTGGAGAATGAAGAAATGTTGCAGATGATTAAAGGGCTTAAAGAGCAGTTGGTGCAACAAGGTTTAGAAAAAGAGCTAGATAAACTCGTACAACAAAAACAGATAATATCAGATATAGTGTTGGATGAGAAGAATGAACAGACAGAGATATGTTAGAATCAGGTAGAGGTGGAGGAGGCAGTTGAACAGGAACTAGAAGCCCATCCTAGAGAGTTGGAGATTATTGTTTGTATGATCAAGGGATTGTGGGAACGAGTTCAATTTTTGAGATAAATTCCCCATCAAGCAATGGCAGGTGTTGAGGGGTAAGCTTCTGAGTCGGAATATGTTGTATCAAAAGTGTTCTGCATCAGAGTTTTACTGAATCCATATTTTGTTGATTCGAAGTTTTAACAGGTAGTTACAATTTAGTTAGGCACCAATGTCGCATGATTATATTCGTTATATTTTGTTCATGCAAGGAAGTAGTGGGAAAAGATGAAAACGTCTTCAAGAAGATGAAGCAAGAAGAAGAAGAAGAAGAAGAAGAAGAAGTGTCTTCTCAAGAACAAGAAGTTCAGCCATTGCAGGCTGATCTTAAATCAATACTGATGAAATGTCCCTTGTAGAAGCAGAAATTGCTCAATCCGTAATGTATTCCCTGTAGTTTCAAAGACTTAATGAAGTATTTTACTCATAATCATTCAACACAAGTGTGTGAATGATCTTTGTTCCTGTATAGTTGTTTTGTTTAGCATTGTTCTAATCAGAAAGTGGTGCATCTGAATTTTTGTGCATGATTATTACTCTGTGTAAGAAAGACCAGCACCAAGATTGTTCTTGTGATTTTGGCTAACGTCAATAGTTATGTGTTGATCATGAACCCCAACAGTTGTTGCTCTAGGACAGGTCTAGGTTGTTCCATAAAATTTGTATTTCTAGATTGACTTGATTGGTTTTGGTAATCCCTTTCCCTAACAGGTTGTTTGTTGTAAAAACACTCATCCCTTGTATGATTTGTCCATTTTTTCTCTAAGTTACAGTACTCGAGTGTTTTTTTGTCTTGTAAGTGTTGTGGCTTTTGATGATAACACATACGTGTAAAGTGGTTCTCTCCACATACATAGCATTTCTTGATATGTGCTATTCTAGGGTTAACTATATTTGCTCTAGTTGTAGTTCCTAAAGCTTTTGCTATTGCATAAGCTAACTCCTCTATAGGTGGTATTTTAGAATCATTGCTCCGTTGTTAATCAAGAATTAGAAGGTCATTTCCCCTATTTCCTTCTAGGTTAATGGCTTCCTTGACACAAGCATCTAGGTGTGGACATCTTCTACAATATACCATGGTCCTCAACTGTGCATTAATCAATCCTTTCATGAACAAAGATACTCTTTTAGGCATTGATGGTTTTTCATCTTGAGGGCATCTATGCAAATATTGTTTGAATCTTTTGGTTGCTTCCCTAACACTCTCATCCTTATTTTGCCTAAATCTATGGATCAATGTAGTTGTACTATGTTTAATCCCAGTTTGGAGAATTCTCCTATGAATCCTTCCAAAAATCTTTCTATGTATATAAACATCTCCTTTCTCAATGGTAAGAACCATGCCAGGGCTGCTCTTGCCAAAGTTAATCCAAAGGCTTCAAGTTGCTTTCACAATAATTTTGAAAAAGTGTTTGTTACCATCAACTTGGAAGATCTAACAAAGGTCTAAAGCTCCAATGGTTGAAATCTTTGCTTACTTCCCACGGTGCCAAAAATGTTTGTTCTTTTTTGGAGTTTTCCTCTCCAATCATCATTGTATAAAGGAAACAAAAACCTTAAACACTTTAAATTGTCAATCCAA
>CM035410.1:187902410-187922410 GCA_020310875.1 Ceratopteris richardii | reverse complement strand
AACCTTTTGAGGCTGAAATTGCGATCAAACTTCTTATGGTGGACATCTTAGCTATTGGAATGCATGTTTCCTCAAATTCTATGCCATAGGTTTAAGCAAAACTTTTCACAATTAGCCTTTCTTTATACCTAGAGATGCTCCCATCTGCATGCCTCTTTAAATTGTACACCCATTTGTTGCCAATGACTTTCACGTCCTTTGTTCTTGGCACAAATGAACAAGTATCATTTTCTTCAAGTGCCTTGAGTTCCTCCTCCATGATTTCAATCCACTCCCTATGCTTATTTGCTTCTTCAAAAAAGTTAGGTTCTTCGCAAGCTATAACTTGACTCATGTAGGCATAGTGTCTTGAAATGAATGAATCATAAGTTAACCTATGAATAGGGTATTTAACCCTATTGGATGACCTTACCTCACATTTAGGTGGTAGGAATCGCCTCCTCCTTTGTTTAGATGCTTTAAATCTTGGAGTTTCTAATTTTTCCATATCCTCGTCACTTGTAGATTCCATATCTACCCATCGATGGTCTTCCTCATTTGCCTTTTCCTTTCCTTTGCTAATTCCTTCACTTGAATGAGCTTCATTCCTTGTCCTTCCATTCCAACCTGATGTACTAATCTCCTCTGATGGTGTGCTTGAAGTGGTTGGACCACTTATCTCCATGCTTTGTTGTTTCTCTTTGAACGTCTTCTCGGCTTGATATTGTTGGTGCAGACCAATCACCAATTGAAGGCTTGGAAGATCAAATGATGAAAGAAGAATCAATTCCTAGAGTGTGGAAGAAGATTACATTCAGAGGATAAGAGAAGTGTACACATATGTATATTAGTATAGTCATAGATGACTTAGATCCTTTGTTTAGTAAGAATCATGTACAAATTACCTATAAATATCTTGAGAAAAGTCGGGGAATGTATGAGAGCATATGTGACATGAGTTAGAAATCAAGAATGAGGGAGATAGAAGTCATGAGATAGAGAAAAAGATTTGTGTGTTAGCTCTCATCACTCAGTTGTAAATTCTCTGAGTAAATGAAAATTTTTGCGCCCGATATTTCTGCGTGTTCTCCTTCTACAGTAGATCAATTGTGAAATGCTTTTGTACAAGTCTAAGTTGAGAGTTGCTTGACCTCTGTGCAAAGTTTTAGCTTCCAATTGTAATCAGGCTTAGTGAATTAAGTGTAGGAACATTCATATGTGAAGTGTGTTCACTGGTTCCTAAAACAGGCGCAGATTTCGAAGTTAATGTTTTGATCATTTCTCCTAGCACAGTTTAAAGTTTTGCATGAGTGATAGCTTAATCTTTAAGTTGGAAGATAAGCTACTTATGTCCAGAAGCATTTTGTAAAACGGGTTCTATTCAAGGAGAACCAAGTCTTAAAAGTTACAGGTGTAAAGTCGACTGTTTTGGATGACAGTTTCTGACATAGGTAACTTGAGAAGTTGATTTCTCAAGCTATACTTAATCTTTTGAAGAGATTCAACTTGGAGTAGATGCGCAAGCTCTAGCATATGATTTGTACAAAGTTTCATAAAAAACTTTACATGTTTTATAAGTCAATGTGAGGAAATAGTGCAGCAGACTTTTCTGTGTTTCATCTTCTTCACAGATTTGTTAATCTTTTGACAGTTAGCAATTGATCCTCTAAACTAGTGGAGTATTTGACTTATTCTTGGTATAGAGGTGCTCTAATCACAAGAATAAGTTGTTCTTTTGGAGATTAATATTCTCCATCAGTGGTATCAGAGCAGGAGACATCAATTTGAAGAAAGAAGGATCCCGACTGCTGCAGATTCAAGAAATTCAACACTTGAAGGACTAAGAAGTGAAAGCTTGGAGTCAAAGCTCAAGGAGAAGACTATTTAACATCAAGAAAAGCAAAAGGAGTCCAATTCGAAGTAAAGGTACATACATTGTTTGTAAAGCTTGAAGATTTCAATACACAGGTGGACATAAGATGGGAGAAAGCTTGCAGATTGATAAGCTAGATAGAGAGAACTATCCAGCATGGTCCATGAGGATGGAAGCACACCTCATGAGCAAAGATCTTATGGCATTCATTACAGGAGATGAAGAAAAGCCTGAATTTTTAGATCCTAGTATTCCAACTAGGGAGGAACTTGCAATTTTGAAGACTTGGATGAGAAAGGATGCTCAAGCAAGGAGTATCATTTACATGGCTGTAAATGATTATTTGCTACCTCACATTAGAGGTTTGGAAAGTGCCACAGATGTTTGGAATGCCTTGGAAGAGCATTTCCAAAATACAACTAAGTCAAGGAAGTCCTCACTATGGGCTGAGTTCACAACCTTCAAGAAGAAGAGCTCACAATCAATTTCAGATTATGTGGCAAGGATGAAAGATATTGCAGATAGCTTGGGAGCAGTGGATGAAGACATTGAAGAGGAAAAGTTGGTAAGACAAATACTTACAGGTTTGAGAGGAGATGAGAAGTGGAAGCCTTTTATATTGTCCATAGAGTTGTCACTTGATCACTTTACTCCTGACCTTAATCAATTGCTAGGACATATGCTAACCTTTGAGCAGGATCTTAAAGGAGACAATGATAGAAGTACAAGTCAAGTTATGTACTCCAAGGACAAGAAAAAGAATGGCAAGGGAAAGCAATCGAATGATGATGAAGGGAATTCAAATCAATCTAACTTCACAAAAGGGAAGACAAATTTCAGAGGTAAAGGAAGAGGAGGTAAGAACAAAGATAATGCTAAAGCTTGTTGGATTTGTGGCAGAACAAATCATTTGGCAAATGATTGTTGGTATAACAATCAAAATGGAGGATACAACAATCAGAATTATAATCAAAGAGGTAGAGGAGGCAGAAACCAAAGAGGCAACTTCAGAGGAAGAGGTGGTAGGACATCATATGGTAGAGGAGGTGGAAGAAACTTCCAATCTCAGTCCTACAACAATAATTATTACAATTATGCATCAGATCAGAAGGATGACATGACTCTTATCTTGAATGCAACTCATGAATCAATGGGGGAAGATCAAAGAGTGTTTTATATTGACTCAGGGTGTAGCAACCATCTGAGTGGGAATTTATCTTTGATGACTGATATGGAAGCTAAGGTGAATGGACATACAGTTCAAACAGGTGATAATACCAAACATAAAGTGGAGAGCATTGGATCAGTGAAGACAAAAAGTGGAAGTACACTTCTGAGTAAGGTACTTTATGTTCCTACTATTCCTAAAAATTTGATAAGTGTAGGGCAAATTGTGGAGAAAGGATATGAAGTAAGATTCACAAATGATGGTGTCTATGTACAAGATCCAAATCAGGGATATAGAACCATAATTGCAGGTAAAAAGGAAGGAAGATTGTTTACTCTCAAAGTCCAAGGTAATGTGGGACATGCATTATTTACCTATGGAGGTCAAAAGGTATCTGAATTAGACCTATGGCATAAAAGGCTAGGTCATTTCAATGAGAGAGCTATAAAGGAGATGTCAAAGAATCAGGTGGTGCTTGGATTGCCAAATATTGAAGGGCAACATATGGTGTACAAGTGTGAAGCTTGTCAATTAGGTAAAGCACATAAAGGTTCTTATAACAAATCAGGGTACAAGTATTCAAATATGCTTGAATTGGTTCATACAGATGTATGGGGTCCCTCAAGGGACTATAGCATAAATGGATCCAGATATTATGTGTTGTTTGTTGATGATGCAACCAGGTGGATTACTTTGTATGTAATCAAGGATAAATCAGAAGTTTTCAAGACATTCAAACATTTTCATGTCTATGCAGAAAGGATCACAGGACAAAAGCTAAAGAGGTTAAGATCAGATGGAGGGGGAGAGTATTTCTCAAAAGAGTTTGATGATTATTTGTGGAATGCAGGTATCAAAAGAGAAGTGACTTGCAGGTACTCCCCTCAACAAAATGGAGTAGCAGAAAGGAGGAATAGAACTCTTGTAGAGTTTGCAAGAGCCATGATGAAGGAAAAGAATTGTCCAAATTACTTATGGACAGAAGCCATTAACACTGCAACATACCTTGTGAATAGGTTGCCTTGCAAAGCTTTGGATGGAGGAACCCCTTATGAAGCATGGTGGGGTAAGAAGCCTAGTCTTGATCATTGTAAAGTATTTGGATGTATTGCATATGCTTATGTTCCTTCACAATTAAGACATAAGCTAGAACCAAAAGCAGAGAAGTATGTGTTTATTGGATATGATGATAGACAGATGGGTTACAGGTTGTGGAGTCCATCCACAAAGCAATTTCTTGTTACTAAAGATGTGACATTTGATGAGCAAAATATGTGGTATACAGGATCACCAAATGAGTATACAGGTGTTGAAGAAATTCAGAGAAAAGGAAAGGCAAAGGTAAAAATATGTGAAGAAATTGTTGATGAAATTGACTCTAGATGTAGAGTGCAGGATCATGTAGAAGAAGGGCCAAGATTTGATCCAGAATCAAATGAGGCTGAAACTTCAAGAAGTGCAGAAATCAGAAGATCTACAAGGGAAAGGAAAGAACCTATAAGGTATAGTTATGATACATCTTTCCTAACAACAAAAGATTATGCATACATTGTAAAGACAGAAGAAGATCCAATCACTTATGAAGAAGCCAAAGGTAAACAGAATTGGGGAAAGGCAATGCAGGAAGAGTATGATGCTCTACTTGAAAATGAAACTTGGGAACTAGTACCAAGACCAAAGAATCAGAAGGTCATTGGATGTAAGTGGGTATATAAAACAAAGAGGTTTGCAGATGGTAAGGTGTCTAGATACAAGGCTAGACTTGTGGTCAAAGGTTATGCCCAAACTTATGGGGTAGATTATGATGAAACTTTTAGTCCTGTTGCTAAGATGTCTACAATTAGAACATTGATTGCTATTGCTGCTTGTAAGGGATGGAAATTATCACAATTGGATGTGAAAAATGCATTTCTAAATGGATACATTGCAGATGAAGTATATATGGAGCAACCAGAAGGCTTCATGGAATCAATTGGATCAGATTATGTGTGTAAGCTCAAGAAAGCTTTATATGGATTGAAGCAAGCCCCAAGAGCTTGGAATTACAGATTGGTCAAGTTCTTGAATGAATGTGGATTTCAAGCATCAAAGGCAGATAGTAGCTTGCTAGTGAAGGCAAGTGAAAATGGATACATTTATATGTGCATTTATGTTGATGATATTATTGTTACAGGAACAGATGCTCAAGGAATCAATGAACTCAAGAAGCAAATAGAGAAGGAGTTTAAGATAAGTGACTTGGGAAACTTATCTTATTTTCTAGGAATGCAGATTGTGTATACTCAACATGGAGTATATGTTTCACAAGAGAGATATTTGAAGAATCTTCTAGTTAAGTTTAACATGGAAGATTGCAAGACCTCAACCACACCATTGGAGGTAAATCATAAATTAAGCAGGTATGGAGGTGAAGAATTCAATGACATGAAGAAATACCAGAGTTTGGTAGGTAGTCTAATCTATGCTACCTTGACAAGGCCAGATTTATCATATGCAGTAGGTGTGTTGTCACAATTCATGCATTGTCCAAAGAAGACTCATTGGATTGCAGCCCAAAGGGTACTCAGATATATCAAAGGAACCTTAAGTGAAGGTTTGTATTATGGTTTCACTTCTGACACAAGAATCAAAGTGTTTAGTGATGCAGATTGGGCAGGTGACTCAGATGATAGAAGGTCTACTCATGGATATCTATGTTATGTTGGAGACAAGTTAGTTTCTTGGTGCTCAAAGAAGCAACATACAGTTGCTTTATCATCCACAGAAGCTGAGTATAAGGGAATGGTAGAAGCTGCAAAAGAAGTGATATGGTTGAAGACCTTGATGAAAAGTTTTGAGATTGATCATAGTACTCCAATAATTTTTGGAGACAATATGAGTTCTTTGTATTTGGCAGCTAACCCTGTTTTTCATGCCAGGACTAAGCATATAGAGATTCAGTATCATTTCTTGAGGGAAAAGGTACTAGATAAAGAGATTGAAGTGATGTATATTCCAACAAAAGAACAAGTGGCAGATATGATGACAAAGAGTCTGGATGGACCTAAATTACAAAAGTTCAAAGACATGGCAAGTATAAAGAAGACAGAGAAAACCTCAATTGATGATTGAGGGGGAGCTGTTGGTGCAGACCAATCACCAATTGAAGGCTTGGAAGATCAAATGATGAAAGAAGAATCAATTCCTAGAGTGTGGAAGAAGATTACATTCAGAGGATAAGAGAAGTGTACACATATGTATATTAGTATAGTCATAGATGACTTAGATCCTTTGTTTAGTAAGAATCATGTACAAATTACCTATAAATATCTTGAGAAAAGTCGGGGAATGTATGAGAGCATATGTGACATGAGTTAGAAATCAAGAATGAGGGAGATAGAAGTCATGAGATAGAGAAAAAGATTTGTGTGTTAGCTCTCATCACTCAGTTGTAAATTCTCTGAGTAAATGAAAATTTTTGCGCCCGATATTTCTGCGTGTTCTCCTTCTACAGTAGATCAATTGTGAAATGCTTTTGTACAAGTCTAAGTTGAGAGTTGCTTGACCTCTGTGCAAAGTCTTAGCTTCCAATTGTAATCAGGCTTAGTGAATTAAGTGTAGGAACATTCATATGTGAAGTGTGTTCACTGGTTCCTAAAACAGGCGCAGATTTCGAAGTTAATGTTTTGATCATTTCTCCTAGCACAGTTTAAAGTTTTGCATGAGTGATAGCTTAATCTTTAAGTTGGAAGATAAGCTACTTATGTCCAGAAGCATTTTGTAAAACGGGTTCTATTCAAGGAGAACCAAGTCTTAAAAGTTACAGGTGTAAAGTCGACTGTTTTGGATGACAGTTTCTGACATAGGTAACTTGAGAAGTTGATTTCTCAAGCTATACTTAATCTTTTGAAGAGATTCAACTTGGAGTAGATGTGCAAGCTCTAGCATATGATTCGTACAAAGTTTCATAAAAAACTTTACATGTTTTATAAGTCAATGTGAGGAAATAGTGCAGCAGACTTTTCTGTGTTTCATCTTCTTCACAGATTTGTTAATCTTTTGATAGTTAGCAATTGATCCTCTAAACTAGTGGAGTATTTGACTTATTCTTGGTATAGAGGTGCTCTAATCACAAGAATAAGTTGTTCTTTTGGAGATTAATATTCTCCATCAGATATGCATCTTCAACTTGTAACATATCTTTGCTACCATATCAAGGCAGCAACTCATCAAATATTACATCCCTAGATACCTTAAGCTCTTTGGTGCAAGGTTTATAGCATCTAAAACCCTTTTGCTCTGAAGAATATCTAAGAAATATACACCTATCTCCCTTCAGGTCTAACTTGTGTCTCAACTATTGAGGTATGTGAACATAATACACACAACCAAATACTTTGAGATGTGAAAGGTTGGGTTTATTACCATGCCAAGCTTCATAATGTGTAACTCCATGTACTCCTTAGTTTGTACACCTATTCATAATGCATATGGCTATATTTTTAGCATCAACCCAATAAGAATTAGGAACATTCATTTCATTTAACAAAGCTCTAGCCACTTCTACTATGTATCTATTCTTCCTCTCTACCACCCCATTTTGTTGAGGTGTATACCTGCAAGTGAATTGAATTTTGATGCCATGGTCATGTAAAAAATCCACAAATTCATTTGAAAAATACTCTCCCCCTCCATCCAATCTGAGAGTCTTTATATACTTGCTTGTTTCCTTCTCCACTAGGTTTTTGAACCTCTTGAAGTGGTAAAACACTTCTAACTTTGACTTCATGAAATACATCCAAAAAAACCTTGAATGATCATCTATAGATGTGAAAAAATATCTATTATCTCCAATGGATGGCTCCCTTGTAGGTCCCCATACATCTGTGTGTATGAGATTCAACACTTCATTGCTCACATGTGCTCCCTATGAATGACAATCTACTTTGTTTCCCTAATTGATAAGCGTGGCACAAATATTGCATATTTTGAGATGTAAGATCAGGTAGACCACTCACTAAGCACTTCCTTTGCATATCCTTTATCCTTTGTAAGTTTATGTGCCCAATTCATTTATGCCATAAGTCGATTTCTGCAATTTGTTTATTTCCAATTGACAAGTAGATAGTGTGAGTGGTTGATGGCTTTATCTCCATGGTGAAGAGTCTTCTTTGCTTCTTTCCTTTTGCTATGAGCTTGTAGTTGTGCATGGGATCTTCAAACAAACATCCTTGATCATTGAACCTCACCTCATAACCTCTTTCAACCATTTGTCCTACCAAAACCAAGTTCTTTGTGATGGTTGGCACATGCAACACATTCTTCAACACCTCGGAGCTTTGAGATCCATTCAATGCAACATCTCCCACATGTGTAATCTTGTGCTCAAGATCATCCCCTATCTCTACATGTCCTTGAGTGATGGGTGAGCGTAAATTAAAGAAAACATCTTTATTCCAACTCATATGGTTGCTACAACCACTATCAATGTACCATGTAAAATTTGAATTGACTCTTTCACTTGACCCATACATCATAAGGAAGTTCTCATTTTTTTGAATTTGCTGAAGTACTAGCATAATTACCTTGGTTCCTTTTGTATCCTTGATTGCTTCCTCCGTTGGACCAACAATCTCTTGCATAATGGCCCGATTTTCCACAACTGTAGCATTCTCCATTGGATGCTTCTCTTCCATGTGATATTCCTCCTCTTCCTCTACTCCTTCCTCTTCCTCTTGATCCATAGCTTTGTTTGGAGCCATCTTGGTTGCTTGAGCTTTAGTTTGACCTTCCTCTCCCTATCGTGGGAGTTTTGCCCACCTCTTTTGCCTTTGCCTATGTTAGAAGAAGCATTTTTTGAAGGGAAATATTTGTAAAATGTCAAAAAATTGTAGAAATATTTATGAAAATGATGTAAAAATGAGGAAGAGTCTTCCTCATGTAAATTAGAATCATATTTATTTTTTCTAGAATTTTTGGAAACTCTTTTGATAGCATATTTTTAGATTAGACGGGAAAAGGACCAAAATTCAAGTGTGAAAAGGGACACTTGAAAATGTATAAAAGATAATTTCCTCTATTTTGAGAGGGTTGGTTAATTGTATTTTGTGCTATCCAAGTAATGAGAAGAGTTTCTTGCAGAAAATCGTGGTTCTTCCTTTCATGTGATTTTCTTTGATTTGTTGAGTCCATTCTATGTGTGATCCATGGAATTTGTGAGCTTCTATTGTGTATTTCTGATTAATGTGTATGAAGATAGGTGATTCGTGATGTATTGAGTGAGAAAGTGTTGAAGAATAGAGCTGGAGATGGAAATTATCAATTTTCACAGAATCGCGATTGTCTCGTTTGAAGGTTAAAGGTATCATTTTTGAGATTCGACTTCATAATTGTGTTCTGCTGAGAAAATAACACACTCTAGGCACCAAGATCATTGAAAATGGTGTAGTGAAGCTCAAAATAATCAAAACCCTAGAAATTTCTCTTGATCTTCATCATTTCTCGAAAATCCAATCATTTTCCTCTTATTCTTGGATTCCATCATCTAGAAGGGGTTGTGGTCTTTGTATACTTCCCGGATTGACAAATGTAAGATGTATTGTTGATCTTTTATGCTAAAATGATTGGAGAGGACAACTCAAAAGGGTAACAATAAACATTTTTTGGTGCCGTTGCCGGGGAATCGATGCAAAAGCTTCATTGAAGTTTGGACCTTGCTGGATCTTCCATTGGTGATGGTATTGAACACATTGAAAAGGTAATACTCTTTAATCAAGAAAAGGAAACATGAAAAGGTAGGTTTCTTTGTTTGTCTTTAGGGAAAAGGAAGCAAGAGTTAACCTTTTGAGATAAAGAAGTGATGAAATTCTTGCAAATTGATAGTTGCTCATATCATTTTTGAGAGTAAAGTGCAAGTGTGTGAAAAACTAAATCAAGATAGCTGAAGAAAAGGTAAAATGTGACTATCTTTGCATTTGTAGAGTGCTTTTTGATCAAGTACCAAGCAAAAGTGTTGATCTTGGGAAAGATGTCATGATTGCATTGAGGAAAGTCAAGTTAAGTAGCTACATGCAAATAGATAAGATCCATTTGTTTAGCCAAGGCATTGCATCTTGAAAAGAAAAAAAATGTTTGAGTTTATTTTTGCATGACTTGATAATTGCACTTCTTAGCACATTTTTCTTTGGGAAGCTTTGCTCATAAACTGATTAAATTGCAAGCATAAAAGAGTATAACCAATCATGAACAAAAGATCAATGGATCTTGAAACAAGAAAACCCTAAGTGAAGTGTTCACCTTGATTTAGGGCAAAATACTAAAAAATTCATAAAATCTACTATGAAATTCAATCAAATTTTGTTTTTGTTCCTAAAGTAGGACTGGAGTATTTTTGTTAAAAAGTGGAGGAGGAAAAGTGGTAAAGAATTTTGAAAATTGAGGGAAAATACAAAATATCTAGAGTGGAAGTTGCTACTTCAATTTATCTAAAAAAAATATTTCTTTTATGAGTTTGATGGTGTATAATTGCAGGTGACAAGTGAATTGGAGATGGTAAAGAACATCGAAGGGGACCAAGTGGAAAGAAAAGCCAAGAACTACAAAAACAGGAAGTTCAGAAAAAACACGATTCTCTTCACAGGATCGCGATTTTCTGTAAGAAAAAGAATTTGAATTATTTTGCACATTTGGGTATTGAGGTAAATAATTGTAAGAGGTTTCATAAAGTTGAATGGGTAAGGAGAATCAAATTTCAAAATATCAGTGAGAATTGAGCATCAAGTGAGTAAATTGAGAATTCGATACAGAATCGCGATTTTCACCAGTGGGATAAAGGGAGTAACTTGTGTTGAAAAGTTAGGAATTGTGAATCAAAACCATAAAATTGTTGAGGGATAAGAATTAAACAAGTAAAAAGTGAAAATTCTGAGAAAATCGCACAAAATCGCGATTGTGTGAAGTCTATAAAACCCTGGAATCTCAGAAAAAAGCTCATTTGAGTGAGTGAGAGAGAGAGAGAGTTGAACAGAATCGCGACTCCCTGCAACCACAAAGCTTTTGGATATTTTTTGATCAAGCAAGAAAGGTAAGGAATTTCCAATAAATTTTTGCATTATTTCAAATTTTTAATGATGATTAGAGCACAAAAACACAGAAAATAGCAAAAAACATGGAATCGTGATTTTTTTTTAGATTTCAAGTTTTATTGAGAAAAGATAATAATTTTGCTAAAACTCTTTTATTGCATGTTAAAATCTTAAAAAGGCAATTCTATTAGAGAAACAAAAACTTAAAAATTAAAAATCTAAAAAAATTGAAAAATCTGTTCAGAATCGCGATTCTATGATCAAGCACGAAATCACGATTCTCTGAAATAAAGCACAAAATCGCGATTCCCAGAACGCGATTTTCATAAGAAAATTGTGTTTCTAACGATTGTGAGAAATCACGATTGTCTGGGAACTGATCATGAAAATCACAATTCTCTGCACAGAATTGTGGAAATTATGATTCTCTCCACAGAATCGTGAAAATCCCGATTCCCATCACAAAATTGTGAGAAATCACGATTTTATCCATAGAATCGTGAAAATCACAATTCTCTCCGCAAAATCGTGAAAATCCTGATTCCCATCATAGAATCGTGAAAAATCACGATTCTATCCACAGAATCATGAAAATCACGATTCTCTCCAGAGAATCGTGGAAATCACGATTCTATCCATAGAATCGTGGAAATCACGATTCTATCCACAGAATTATGAAAATCCCGATTCTCTCCACAGAATTGTGGAAATCACGACTCTCTCCACAAGATCGTGAAAATTACCATTCTCTCCACAGAATCGTGAGGAAACACGATTCTATTCACAAGATCGTGAAAATCACGATTCCCTACACAGAATCGTGAGGAAACACGATTCTATTAACAGGATCATGAAAATCACGATTCTCTCCACAGAATCATGAGGAAACATGATTCTATTCACAGGATTGTGAAAATCACGATTCCCTACACAGAATCGTGAGGAAACACGCTTCTATTAATAGGATCGTGAAAATCACGATTCTCTACATAGAATCGTGAGGAAACATGATTCTATTCACAGGATCGTGAAAATCATGATTCTCTCCACAAAATCGTGAGAAAACACGACTCTATTCATAGGATCGTGAAAATCACGATTCCCTTCACAGAATCGTGAATTAGTTGAATGATTCTTAGATCAGATAATAAATTGTTCACACCTTCTAAACAAGATATAAGAAGGAGGGAGATAGAGCCAGTGATAGGAAATTTACAAGAAAAAGATTTAGGGCAAGAAAATAACATGGAAAATCTAAATGAAACCAATGAACCCTCTGAAACTCGTGATTACAGAAATATTCTCAAATATATGTATGCGAATAGGTTTGGAACCTATGTATATCAGGATGGGATGCATAAGTTTCTCATTAGATTGAGAAACTTAGAACTTCCCTTGAATATAACACCAATGGCACAATTTAAGGATGGTAGATATGAGGATAGACAGGGATGTGTATACATCTTCTCACAGGACCCAGAAAACTCTAATGATTTAGGGTAGTGTGCAGACAAGAGACCTTGGGAACAAAACCTAGGGCAACCAGACTTGCCAAGACAAAATGAAAATCACAATAATATTGAACAACAACAAGGTAGGAGAATACATACTTCCCCAAATCCTTTTGAAAGAAATGCAGAAGGACTCAATGATTTTCCATTTAGAAGGAGACATCAGTGGCAAAATCAGGGAAGAATGCTTAGGCCCTATCAAGTAGCTAAATGCATGAAGAATCAATATGAAGGATATCCTGATCCTCATGCTCATGCCGTAGAATTTAGACAATTAATTAGAGCAGAAGAAGTAGAGGATTACAAAGTACAATTTGAAGCATTTGGTTTAACCCTAACTGGATGTGCACTATCTTGGTTCATTCCTTTGAGAAAGGAAATGTATCCAGATATTGAATCTTTCCTTGAAGCCTTCATAGGGGAATTCTCAAAAACTGGAATAAAACATAGTATAGCTACCTTGATACATAGCTTTAAACAATAAAAAGATGAAAATGTTAGGGAGACAGCAAAGAGATTCAAGCAATACATTGACAGATGTCCCAGAGAAGAGGTACCCTCCATGGCAAGACAAGTATCTCTATTCATAGAAGGACTGAGAAGTGCCCAATTAAGCACCTTGGTGTATTATAGAAGGTGCCCTGACCTAAGAGCATGTGTTAAGGAAGCAATAGACTTAGAGGATAACAGGGGACATGACCTATTAGCATTTGATCAACCTAGAACAAATGAAGATAAAATTCCACCAGTAGAAGAATTAGCATAGACAATTGCCAAAGCCCTAGAAGTCAGCACCAACACAAATCTGATAAACACCAGAATAGCAACAAATAAGAAATGCTATAACTGTGGAGAAAACCATTTGGTACAACAATGTCCATATCAAAAACCACAACATTTGCAAGATAGAAAAACACTCAAATACTGCACACTAGAAAGAAAATGGACAAACCATACCAGAGAAGAATGTTTCTACAATAAACAACCCATTAAGGAAAGAGAATATGTGAACCAATATAATTTACAAAGAGAATCTGGATTTGTTGAGCAACCAAGACCTGTACTTGGGTAGCAACCACCATTACCAACGAATGTGGTACCAGTCAAATACACACCAATAGAAGAAGAAAGCTCAAGACTAAGATTATCTTACAGAGAGGATTATCATTGGAATGAAGGATATCAAGAAGAGTGGGAAGGATATGAACAGAGGGAACCAGAATTGCAAGCCCTAGACTTGGGAAATGGGAGAATTGAAATGGATACAGCCACATTCATGTACATAACCAATAATTACATGTCCAATCAAAAACCTCAGTACAAAGGGAGTCAAAAGATAACTTGTTATAGATGTGGGGGAGAACATTTCATTAGAGACTGCCCACAACCTCCTACACTAAGGATAGAAGGGGCTTATTGCAAGGATTGTGGCAGGGAACATTTAATAAAGGATTGTCCAAGAAACCCTCAAAAACAACAAAACACATCTAATAACATACCATTAAAAACATTCAACATAATGGAGCAAGAAGAATTGAGTGACCATGATCAAGTAAATGTAAATGATATAACAAGAGCACAAGCTAAAAAACAGGAAACAACTAAGGAACAAAATAAGAATTCATTTCCAAAGGAAAAAAAAAACAGACAAAAAGGGAGATGGGAGAGAAAAATGAGAATGGGAAAAAATTTGGAAGAAGAGATTATAGAACAGTCAAACAATAGTCAACCTCAGAATAAACCAACTCGGCAAGAGACAAAAAATTCACAAAGTCTGGAAACCTTGATAAGGGCATACAAAGGAAGAATTCGAGAGGGAAAAAATCCTACAGACCATGTGATGGCTTATCCTATGCCAGATTTAGAGCATGAAAGGATGCAAAGATGCAAACAAATCATACAAGAAGCACAAATCAAAATGGGGGAACCAGACAGTTATCAAACAACAGTTGAGAAAACAAATGTAATAGAAACAAGGAAAACTATTGATCAGGAAAATAATTCAAACATAACCTTCCAAATCAATATAGACAGACAATGTACAATTTTATACCACACCACATTGGAGGAATTGGTAAAACAAAATCCTCACTTACAACACAATATGAAAAAGTGGGAAGCAATACCAGAGAATTTCGATCCACAACAACAAGAATTGGAGGAGTTCTTGTACATTCATATTGATATAATAGGAGGATATTGTGAAGGAGAAGAAGGGAACTCAACTCTGAGAATACAATTCGGTAAAAATCATGCCAAAGCTATATTGGATAGTGGATCAGGTGTGGCTATCATGACTAAACAAACTTGGGAAAGATGGGGAAAAAGTGAATTAGTACCCACTAAAATGAGATTACAACTTGCAGATGGAAACATAGAAAAACCCCTAGGAATATGGGAAAAGGTGATTGTGGAAATGTGTGGAATAGAATAGAGCATACTTTTGCCATAGTTGAATTTTCACAATCCACTTCATATGAAATCATCCTAAGAAGACCATTTATGAGACAAATGCAAATTGTGCAAGATTGGGGTAATGATTGCCTATATCTTCAAAGCAAAGGAAGGATAAACAGAGTGAATCTAAGAAATGGTCAATATTGTGACATGTCCCCTCAAGAATGGTTCAAAATCCATCAAAATCAGGAATTAAGTGAAGAGTCAGAGATTGAAGACCAGAATGAAACAGAATCATCAATATGGAAATGCAATGTGATAAGGAATCTCACAAACAGAAAAAGAAGGTTAAGAAAAGAAGATTGTGTAGAAGAAAGGAAATCACAGGATGAGCTATATACCACAAAAATTCAAAGATGAAGAATTTAAGCCTTATGTTTGGAATCAGTTCTTGACCACCATGGATCTAGCTAATGATGAGTATGTGGCAGTGAAATTCCAAAATGAAGAAGGATATGATATTTTTCACATAGGAGTACAAATGATAAAAGTGTCAAAAATAGAAGAAGACTAGGAGGAGGGAATAATATTGAAAAATAGTAAAACACAATATTTGGAAGAAGTAGAAGCTACAGATGCAATAAAAGACAAATCTCAGGCAAATATAGAAAAAACAAACACAAGGAAATAGAAAAAGATCAAGAGGATGAAAAAAATAAGAAAATAACAAATAAAGATCAACAGTTTGATGTACCTTAAAATTTCAAGACTTATGAAGTAGAAGACAGACTACTTCTAAAAGTGAAACCAAAGAGAGAAGAAAAAAGGAGAGGCATATGACAATGAAGAATAAACTAAGAAGGTGATGATCACCCAGGAAAAGAAGGGGAAGAAAGACATATTGTAATAGCTGATGACATGACAAATCAAGAGGAGGAAGCATTAAGGAATTTGGCTAGAAATTATAGGGATGTGTTTGCTTACAGTTACAAGGATTTGAAAGAAATTGACCACAAATTTTGTGAACATACGATTCCTATTACACCTGATGCAAAACCTAGTAAACGAAGACACTACACATTCAATGAAAAATACTCTGCTAAAATAAAGGAAGAAATTGACAAGCTGTTAGCTGCCAATTTCATCTATGAGATTGATTATACAAAATGGATATCTCCTATAGTTGTAGTACCAAAAAAGAATGGGAAACTCAAGGTATGCATTAACTTGAAAAAGGTGAATGCTACAACTATAAGGGATAGCTATCCATTACCCATAACATACCATCTTTTGGAAAGAGTTGCAGGAAAGGAGGTCTATAGTTTTTTGGATGGTTTTTCAGGATACAATCAGGTACCCATAGCTTTGGAAGACCAACATAAAACTGCCTTTTCCACAGAATGGGGAATCTATGCCTTTAGCGTTATGCCCTTTGGGTTAACTAATGCCCCAACAACTTTTCAAAGATTAATGTGTCATATCTTTAAAGAATTCTTGAGGAATATAATGGAAATTTATGTGGATGATCTTTGTACTTTTCCATTCAAAAGACAAGATCATTTGAAAGATTTAGAAAATATATTCAGGAAATGTAGAACATACAGAGTATGTTTAAATCCAGAGAAGTGTATGTTCTTTGTAAGACAAGGGAGAATGTTAGGCCACATAGTCTCCAAAAATGGAATTTCAACAGATGAAAGAAAAATTAAGGCCATAGAGGAACTTCCAAGACCAACAAATGTAAAGGAACTTCAAACCTTCATGGGACATTGTGGGTATTATAGAAAGTTTGTACACAAGTTTGCAGACGTTGCAAAACCTTTGTATGCTTTGATCACAAAATTTGAGTGGACCAGAGAATGTGACCAAGCTTTTGAGACTCTAAAAACTTGTTTGATAACAGCACCAATTCTAAAAACCCCACAATGGGATAAAATTTTCCATGTCCATGTGGATGCTTCAAACTATGCTTTGGGTTGTGTGTTAGCACAACCAATAGAAGGGAGAAAATTAGACTTCCCAATTGCTTATGCTAGTAGGCAATTGAATTCAACAAAAAAAAGTTACACAACCACTGAGAGGGAGGGATTGGGAATGATATTTGCTGTGAAAAAATATAGACATTACCTTTTGGCCAACAAGTTTAAATTCTTTGTGGATCACCAAGCTTTACTCTACTTAGTAAACAAACCTTGTCACACTGGCAAAATAGTAGATGGTTTCTCCTATTGATGAAGTATGAGTTTGAGGTAGTGGTCAGACAAGAGAAAACTCATTTGAGAGCAGACCATTTGTCCAGGATCCAAGCTAAAGTGCCAAGTTCACCTTTGGATGATGATTTGCTAGATACATATCTGTTCAAAGTAGAAAGTATTCCTAAATGGGCCATGACTTTAGTACCTTTGCTAACCATGGGACCTTGCAGAACAGTTGGAAATAACACACATTTGGTATTACAAAGCAGGAATTTTATGCTGCTAGCTGGGCACTTGTATCACCTCAATCATATGGGCATATTGGAATATTGTAGTCCAGAAGAGGACCATGCTTCCATAATACTCATCCTAAATAATCTCAATAGAATGGGAGTACATTGGCCTAATAAGATTCAAGATGTAACAAAATATATTGCCAACTGTCGAGAATGCCAATCCTTGCAAAATTCAAAAATTATAACCTTATATTGGTTTCAGAAAAACCCAGAGTGGAGTGCAAACATAATTGAGGAATTGAAAAGAAACAAGAAAGGAAAACAAGCAACAGTTCATGCAGACTCAAACAATCTACAAATAATTTCTGAAGAGTATCAACTGATAGGAGATCAATTGTACAAGAGAGGGATGGATGGATATTTAAGAATTTGTGTTCCTGAAAATAAATATATGGAAATGTTAGAGATGACACATTCTGGAGTAGCAGGAGGACATTTTTCAAGTGATAGGACTACTAAACTCATAGTATATTCTGGTTTTTGGTGGCCAACTCTATTCCCTGATGCAAGAACATATGTAAAAAGATGTGACATCTGTCAAAAAGTGAGTCAACCAAATAAAAGAGATAATATGTCATTAGTACCATTGATTTTAGCAAGAGCATTTAGTAAATGGGGTTTGGATTTCATTGGACCCATACATCCTCCAGCAAAACAGTCTCATGCTGAATACATATTAGTAGCCACAGATTACCTGACTAAATGGGCAGAGGCCAAGGCTACAAAAAGGAATGATGCTCAGACCACTACAAGATTTCTCTATGAAAATATCATCACCAGATTTGGATTGCCAATTGAATTAGTAAGTGATAGGGGGATTCATTTTTTAGACCAAATCATAGAAAACATAACTGAATACTTCATGATCAGTCATAGAAAGTCAGCCCCATATCACCCACAAGCCAATGGATTAGCAGAAAGTACTAATAAAGTACTTTGCACTGTATTGTCGAAATTGGTAAACACAAATAGGAATGACTGGGATTTGCAACTAAATCATGTCTTATGGGCTTATAGAGTGGCATACAAATCATTCATAGAAAGTCAGCCCCATATCACCCACAAGCCAATGGATTAGCAGAAAGTACTAATAAAGTACTTTGCATTGTATTGTCGAAATTGGTAAACACAAATAGGAATGACTGGGATTTGCAACTAAATCATGTCTTATGGGCTTATAGAGTGGCATACAAAATGCATTTCTGCCTTTAGAATTCCTTATTCCAACACTAAGGGTGGGTAGTCAATACTTATGGACTGGACATGAATTATCTGAGAGAATAGTGGAATTGGAAAAACTGGGAGCTTCTAGACTTCAAGCAATCATGAGCATATATGCAGACAAGAGAAGGCAAAAAGCTTATCATGATATTCATATCAAAGAGAAAGAATTACAAGAAGGAGATCTAGTTCTGGCATACACAATAAAGGAACATCAAAAGAAATTTCAAAAGAAAGGTTATGGACCCTATATCATCCATCAGATCAGTAACAGTGGAGCTATCCAGTTAGCTAACATAGATGGAGAAATCATGCCAAACTTTATCAGTGGATGCAGGGTAAAAAGGTATGAACTTCCATTAATTGTTTCTGAATGGAGAAAATTGCATCAAGCTCAAAACAGGAAAAAAAGAAGAGGAAAGAATTAGGCATGAGGCTCAACAGGAAGAAAAGGAAAGGATAAGGAAAATCAAGGAGCTTAGAGAAGTTCTTTTATGTGAAACACCTTTTAGAGTGAAAGAACATTTGCATGTTATAATAATGAATTTTCATGATGAGAAAATCAAAGTTTTGATAGATTCAGGACACAGGTAAATTTGATCAGTTTAGCTTTGTTGGATAACTTTAACTTAAAAAGGACTGAAAGTAAGACGTTTATCAAAACATTAGAAGGATAGATAATACAAAGCATGTCTTCACCATCTATTAAAGTTAAGTTCAATGAAGAATGTATGAAAATAGACTGTGAAGAATGGCCAGATCATATGATGACTGAGAAATTGATTTTGGGACAACCATGGCTCAGGCAAGGTAAGGTAATTTTGGATTTTGAAAATATGAAGATTAAATTGATAATAAATGACAAAAGGTTTTTAATGTTTTTATTGAGTAATGAAGAACAGGAGGATCAACAGGATATTCATGACCCAGATTTGAAGGGATTTAATTTTCCACTAAAGGTTACAAAGGAGGCACAATCAAAACTTCTTGATGATCAAATTTACTTCAATCAGAAACAGGAGAAAATTGAAGAAACAAAAAGTGTTGCAAAGACAGAAGAAAGGTGGCAAGTATGGAATGGTCAGAAGCATTTAGACATCAATACAGGAAGAATGTGGAAACAAAGTACATACAAGCACTGCTCATCAAAACAATATCCTAGAACTAAATGGATATGGAAGCCAAAAACTTCTAAGAACAGTTTATCAAAAGAAGAAGGTTTTATTCCTAAAACAAAGTCAACAGGAATCAAATATTATTGGGTAAAAAAAATCAGATTTGATTCAATGGGAAAAAT
>CM035410.1:187877410-187892410 GCA_020310875.1 Ceratopteris richardii | reverse complement strand
ACAAGAAGAAAGACGAACAGAAGATCATCGAGTCCACTTTCATCGACTTCATCGGTAGGAAGCATGGCAGGACAGGTGGACCTAGAAATCTTGCTCTCCAGATTAAACATAAAATTTCCCTCCTTCAGGGGTTTAGCCCAGGAGGACCCAGATGAGCACATTCGACGATTTCTTGCATTATGTAAGACTAGGGGGCTAATGGGTAGGGAAGATGCTTTCTTGATACTCTTCCCAACCACATTGGAAGGACTGGCAGACAAGTGGTTCAGCCAGTTTGCTGAAAACCACTTTACCACTTGGGATTTGATGAAGGATGCTTTTAGAAATCAATTCCAGCAGGGGAACACAGCAGAGATTATCATAGAAGAGCTAGAGAACTTGAGATTGGGTCCAAAAGAAAAGTTCCCAGAATTTGTGACCAGAGCCAAAGCACTAATGGCCAAACTACCAGATCCACCCCATGATTTTTTTGTCAAGAAATGGTTAGCCAAGCCCCTACCAGTAGCCACTCAATGCAAAATAAAGGAATTAGTATTACCTACAGCCTCCATAGAGGAGTTCATCACCACGGCTACAAGACTGGAGCAAATAAGGCACCAATATGGGACAACTTCTTCACCACCAACATATGGTACAGACATGGAGGATCCAGTGACCCAGCTGAGGAGGGAGTTGGAGGGCTTAAAGAGAAATAAGCCCTACAAAGAGGAGGAGACTGCTGTGGCTCAATTGAGAAGGGAGATTGAAGCACTCAAGCTCCAAAAGGAAGAGGAAGCCCAGGCAGAGGAATTAGCTCAGCTGCGACAGGAGTTGCAGGAGCTCAAAGGAGAAGGCATCAAGAGTGGTCTTTGGTGTTCCATGTGCAGCAAACAAGGGCATATAGTAAGTGAGTGCCCTCTGTTAAGTGTAACTTGCCAATTATGCAGGAAGGTTGGCCATGAGGCCCATGAATGCCAATCAAGAGGAATGCCTGCAACGACATACTGGACCCAAGGAGGACCCCCAACAACCACAAATGTGATGGCTGCACAAAATCAAGGTAACAACTATAACCCTAGACAGAGGAATAATTTTGGAAATGGGCCTAGGAGGCCAATAATCTGTTTTAGGTGCGGAGAATGTGGGCACTACCAAAGTAGGTGCACCCTACCAGAGAATGCACCCCCTTGCAGGAACTGCCCTGAGGCCAGAGACCATTATACATATGGTTGTCCTAAGAATCAAGCCTCTTCATCAGGGCCCCATATCCAAATGATTTCTGTGAAGGAAGAAGAAATGGCAAATCAAGTTAAGGTGCCATCACCATCTACCAGGGTGGTGCAGTTAGAAGAAATTGACTCTTTTACTGTGCAGACAAGAAGCAAGGGGAAGGCTCCAGTGGACATGGGTCAAGAATCATTGATTAATGGATTAAACAGAGACAAAGGTGTGTCCGAAGACCTAGCCACCACAAGTGCAGACACAATGCAAAAGGAAAATTGCACAGGTACCAGTAATGCCATTGGACATGCATTCAGCAGGGCTCATGAGGAGTTGGATAAGTCAAATGGAGCCCAAGCTCTTAAGGAATCAGAAGCCTCCAGACTGCTCAAATCCATGAAAAAGGAGGTTAGTATTTTTGATTTAATAAAGATGGATGGGAAGTTCAGGTCAGAACTCTTGCAGATAATTGATGACGCTTCCACTACAAGTTTGGTGGCAACGACTGCTGTTGTACATGAAGGAAAAATTGTAAGGGAAGCACCCCTTACAGATTATAAAAGTCCTCGGCTGACAGTAGCTATCAAGGGTCATGACTTTAAAGGAGTTATTGTGGATGGTGGTTCTGGCATTAACTTGATGCCTGAACATACAATGAAAAGAATTGGACTCCACCCTTCAAGGCCTGCAAATTTCACTGTCACTTTGGCAGATCAGAGCAAAGTAAGGCCCTTGGGAGTAATCCCAAAAGTTCCACTTGAAGTACAAGGTAATTTATTCATCCTGGATTTTGTGGTTTTAAGATTACCCCAGGTTGAAGGAGGATTTCCTCTCTTAATTGGACGACCATGGCTGAGGCACGCAAGTGTCATTCATGATTGGGGCAAGGATACTATGTGGGTACAAAAGAAAGGGCAGGAGCTGACACAGATTCATTTAGAAGAGGGCCCAGATAATCAAGGAAACACTAGCATGATGCAAGCAGTTGGCATTTGCATGGAAACAGAATTGGAGGATCAACCCCAAATAGATTTTGAGGAAGAAGAGGATATTCTAAATTGGCTCCAAGCAGGCAACTCTTCCTCTTGTTTTGGAATTTTTCTTAATAATTGTTGTACAATTGAAGGTTATGATGAAGATAAGGAAAAAGTCCAGGTTGATGGATTGGGAGAGCCCATTACAAACCACAGAAGGGGCAGGAAGACAACCCTCAAATGCATTTTTGAGGAGGATATGACTACTACAGAAAATGAAGTTAATAAAGATAAAGGCAAGGTAAAAGATTCTAGTGAAGAGTGTTCTTTTCCAATTCAAGAAATACCTGCAGGTTGGATGCAGGATAAGGAAGAACAGATTGAAATCCAAAACACCCCTGCTTATGAAGCAATGCAAGAAAAGCTAGAAGACAAAGACAAGGAAGGCGAGGAGAAGGAGGATACTCTGGTAGAGAGAAATCATGTCCAAGAAATACAATTAGGCAATCAAGACAATGATCGGCCAGTTTTGGTGGCCACTTGGTTGTGGAGCCACCCAGGGCTCCTTGAAAAGGCAAAATCATTCTTGACCAAATATATAGATGTTTTTGCTTGGCATTATAAAGACTTAGAAGGAGTGCCTGCAACTTATGGAGAGCATAGAATCCCTCTGGTTGATGGAGCAAAACCTATAAGAGGGAAGAGTTATAGACTTAACCCAAAATATGCTGAAGCTGTCTATGTGGAAATCCAGAAGATGGAGGATGCAGGAATCATCATTCCTGTAGAACACTCAGAGTGGCTCTCCCCTATGGTTATAGTACCAAAGAAGAATACTCATAAAATCAGAATTTGTGTTGATTTTAGAGCACTCAATAAGGTGACCATTCCAGATGGTTTCCCAATGCCTTTTGCAGAACAAGTCATTGAAGAAGTAGCTGGGCATGCCTTATATAGCTTTATGGATGGATTCAGTGGCTATAATCAAATATCAATACACCCAGAGGATCGAGAAAAGACTGCTTTTATCACACCTTGGGGAACATATGTGTATGTAAAAATGCCATTTGGGCTCAGAAATGCCCCAGCCACCTTTAACAGAACGGTCAATCTCATCTTTGGCCCCCTATTGCTGGAATCACTTAGAATCTTCATGGATGACTTCTCTTCGTTTTCAGGATCTCACAAAGAAACTCCTCTAGATTGTTTGGACCACCATCTGAGGCAGCTGCATAATGTTTTCAAAAGATGCAGAGAAACTAAGTTAAAGCTCAATCCAAACAAATGTCATTTTCTTGTGACAGAAGGAACTCTCTTAGGACATGTGGTGTCAGCTAAAGGTATGGCCCCGGATCCTGACAAAATCATTTCTATCTTAAAGTTGCCTAAACCTAAATCCCCTAAAGAGATCCAGAGTTTTTTGGGGCATACTGGATACCATAGAAGGTTTATTAAAATGTATGCAGAGATAGCCAGACCTCTGGCTAGACTTACAGGTAAGGAAGTACCTTTTAAATGGGAAGAAGAGGAAGAAAAAGCATATCAAACATTGCGGTCCAGGTTAGTGTCTGCTCCTATTTTGATCACACCTGAATGGTCAAGAATCTTTCATATACATGTAGATGCCAGTGCCTATGCAGTGGGGGCAGTTTTGACACAACCTAGTGAAGAATTTAAGATGGACAGACCAATTCAGTATGCTAGTAGAATTTTGACTAAGGCTGAAAGGAATTACAGCACCACTGAACGGGAAGCCTTAGCAATGGTTTTTGCGGTCCAAAAATTTCGTCATTATTTGTTGGGAGTAAAATTCGTTATTATAACTGACCACCAACCTCTCAAGTACTTGCTCAACAAACCACAAGCCACTGGTAGAATATGGAGGTGGTTATTGTTATTCCAAGAGTTCGATTTTTCTGTGGTCCACAGACCAGGTAAAGAGAATGTTATGGCGGATCACCTTTCCAGAATCAACATGATGGAGCAAGTTAGTGGAATCAATGATGATTTTCCAGATGCTCATCTGTTTGCTGTCCAGGCCCAAGGTTGGTATTATGATATCAAGAATTTCATTAAAACAGGGATGTATCCAGAAAAGGCTAGTGCTGTGCAAAGGAAGAGATTGCTACTCAAGAGCAGACCATACACCTTCCTTGAAGATAAATTATATAGACAGGGAAAGGATGACAGACTTAGGAAGTGCTTGGAGAAAGAAGAAGTGAGGAAAGTCCTTCACTCTGCACATGAAGGACCAGGTGGTGGGCACCTTCCAGGGCATATTATGAGTCAGAGGATATTAGATGCTGGTCTATGGTGGCCTACACTATTTAAGGATGCAGATGAATGGGGAAAGGCATGTGACGTTTGCCAGAGGTGTGGACCTAAGCCCACAACGCAGAGACATAACCCCTTGATTGTTTCCACTTCCTGGCAACCATTTGAAAAGTGGGGGCTGGATTTTGTAGGGCCCATCTATCCTCCGACAATTCCAAAAAGAGAGAAATATCTCTTGATAGCTACCGATTATGCGACCAAGTGGGCTGAAGCTATTGCTTCCCCCGACTGCACTGCCCAAACTGTTGCCGATTTCATTTATAGTAACATCATTTGCAGGTTTGGATGCCCATTTGAAATTTGTACAGATCAAGGTACACATTTTGTCAATAAGGTCCTGCAGGAAATTTTTAACAGGTATAGAATTCTACATAGGACTTCTTGTGCTTACTATCCAAGAGCCAATGGACAGGCTGAATCGACAAATAAAGTTTTGATCTCAATGTTAAGGAAGGAATGTATGTTACAACCCACTTCCTGGGGCATTGCTTATCAAGGTACCCTATGGGCATACAGGTTAGCTTACAAAGAGGCCACAGGATATTCTCCATTTCAACTGGTTTATGGAATATTGCCCATTGAGCCCTTTGAATTTTTTCATGGCTCACCTAAGATAGCATACATGCAGGGCAAAAAAGACTGTGATGTCTCTCAGAGAATAGGGGCACTACATAAAGTGGAGGAGATTCGTCTCCTAGCAACAAAACAATTGATCGAGACTCAGATGAAGAGGAAAGAGGCACATGATCGACACCTGTGGAACAACAACATTGAAGCAGGCATGTTGGTTCTTCTCCATAGACCTCACCTTCATACACAACTGAGAGGAAAATGGCTTCCAAATTGGGAAGGACCTTATAGAGTCAAAACAATGCTAAACTTGGGAGCTGTGGAGTTAGAGACGCTGAAAGGAGAGGCCTTGCCACTGGTCAACATTTCAAGGTTGAAGGCCTATCATCAACACACTTAATGACGTATGGATCACCTGGAACTGCCAAATATGTCCAGGTTGTACATAACTTTCTCATCATATTTTGCTCAGTTTTAGTAGTTTTCCTTATCAATTTCATCTTTGTTATTGGTGTTTTTAGAAAACCTAGAAAATATTTCAAAACCATGGCCAAGCAAGCTCTTTTTTGGAAATTTTCTAGCAATTTTAGCATTTTTCTAGCAATTTTTATCCCTTTCTGAGGTCTTTTTATTGCCCAATTTGAGGAATAAATGGAGGGTCACTGTGGTTTGATGAAGGATTTTAGGCTCAACATGTAGAAAATTTCATCAGAATTTTTTCAGAATTTTTTTAGAATTTTTTGGCCAATTTTTGGCATTTTTTTCAGATTTTTCCTTGATTTTTTCTCTAAATTGGGCTATTTAAAAAAAAAAAAAAAAAAAAAAAAAGCCCCCTAGGGAATTTGCGGGTTCCCACAAAAAAAAAAAAATCCCCCCAGCCCCCCCCCTCCCCCCCCCCCTTCCCCCCACCCCCCTCCCCCCCCCCCCCTTCCCCCCACCCCCCCCCCTTTCCCCCCCCCTCCCCCCCCCGCCCGCCCCCCCGCCCCGCCCCCCGTTCTGACAGCCCCCCCTCCCCCCCCCCCGCCCCCCTTTTGACAGCCCCCCCCCCTCCCCCCCCCCCCCGCCCTTTTCCCCCCCCTCCCCCCCCCCTCCCCCCCGCCCGCCCCCCCGCCCGCACGCCCGCCCCCCCGCCCGCCCCCCCGCCCGCCCGCCCGCCCCCCCGCCCGCCCGCCCGCCCCCCGCCCCCCCGTTCTGACAGCCCCCCCTCCCGCCCCCCGTTCTGACAGCCCCCGCTCCCCCCCCCCCCCCGCCCCCCGTTCTGACAGCCCCCCCCCCCCCTCCCCCCCCCCCCCTCCCCCCCCCCTTCCCCCCCCCCCCCCTCCCTCGCCCCCCCCACCCCCCGTTCTGACAGCCCCCCCTTTCCCCCCCCCCCCCCCCCCGCCCCCCTTTTGACAGCCCCCCCCCCCTCCCCCCCCCCCTCCCCCCCCTCCCCCCCCCCCTTCCCCCCCCCCCCGCCCGCCCCCCCGCCCGCCCGCCCGCCCCCCCGCCCGTCCGCCCGCCCCCCGCCCCCCCGTTCTGACAGCCCCCCCCCCCCGCCCCCCGTTCTGACAGCCCCCCCTCCCCCCCCCCCCCCCCTCCCCCCCCCCCCCCCCGCCCCCCGTTCTGACAGCCCCCCCCCCCCCCATCCCCCCCCCCCGCCCCTCCCCCCCCCTCCCTCCCCCCCCCCCCACCCCCCGTTCTGACAGCCCCCCCCCCCCCCTATTTAAACCCCTCCTTTTCCCCTCCGCCGGCAACCCAGCGTGGACCACTCCAGGTATTCCCTTTCTTTTTCTTTTAGTTATTTTATTTTATTTTTTACTTTCTTATGTTTAATTTTTTTTTTTTTTTTTTTTTTTTTTGCCTTATACCTCTCTGTTTTTATTGTTTTTACAGTCATTTTTATGGTAATTCAGCATGCCGGATCCAAATTTTGGGTCCTCCGTTCTCCATTTCAGTGTTTTTCTAGAGTTTTTTCAGATTTCCTCTAGAGTTGCCGTTTTCAGCCCTTGTTCTCTGTGGTTGCAGCACCTTGTGACAGCATTTTGCTCTGCACCTATGGCATCTTCTACTCCTCAGACGGATTCCTCCATGGCTACCGAGGCATACTCAGAGTTTGCCCCTTCGGCCTTGGCTTTCGGTCCACTCCCTCCTGAGGTAGGCCCCCTTCTCCCTAGGACCACATCCCTGTCCGCCCCCCTGGCCTACAGCCCGACCATCACTGTCGCCAACGTTTATCCTACCCCTAGGGCCCCCCTTCCTCCCACTGTTCACCCCGTCCCTAGCGCACCACTCGCACGCCCTGCAAACCCCCCCACCACTATCCATCTACAACGTAGTCAGCCATTCACGGGTTCACTTCCCTGTTTATCCCTCTCGGGTTCCTCATTACATAGCCCTGGATTTCTCCCCCCTGGTCACCACCTTCCCGTTGCCGCAACCCACATAGCCGTGCCGACGCGATCCGATGGTTCTAGTGGCCACCCCACACGCAGCTCCGGAAGTCATTCCACCTCCACTGTTCCCCGTCCCCCGTCGTCCTCCATAGTTGACTATAGAGCACCATCTTCGACCCTCTCCCTCCGCTTGCATTTAGCTTTGCCTACCATCCCGCTCATCGATCTCCTTCCCGAGGGTTGCCTCCGTTAGGCCGGTCTTTGGCGCCTGGCCTCCCTCCTCCTCTCCGAGGCAGAGGGGTCAGATATTCGCACGGCGCTGTTGGACTTCCCTAGTTTCCCATCGGGTTCACTAACCCCTGCGGTCGTAGCTGCAGGTATAGGTTCGAGCCTTTCTTCGTTTCCCGCTCCCCAGACACTCTACTCGGGGTTATCTCGAGAAGATACCATCGCTTTCTGCCTATCTTTATATGGCGCAGATGCCCTCCCCACTCCCTACCAGCTCGTCGTCCTTCACTCATTCATTTTCTTGTTTTTATTTCGTAGTCCATCCTCCGACCTACCCTTGCATGATATCCATATAGCCGACCCGCTTTTCTGTTTTTTACATGGCCGACCCTTTCCCTATGGCTCACTCATGTTCCAGTCATTTCTTCTTCGTTCTCGACGCTTCCACGAAGCCCTCCATCGCGGCACTCGTTCCTTTTCTGTTTATTCTGCCCCAGTTTTAGCTTGGCTTTTTCATCTGCCTAGTACGCACACCATTGCATCCAGCCCTCGTATTGACCCCTCTCATCTTATACATTCCATTGCCCATTCTCCCCATCCCCATGCTCAACCGTCCGTCGCCATGCATTCGACTCCTAGCTCTATTCCGCAGCCCCCTCCTTCCATGGCAGCCTCCACTCCTCCTCCAGCTCGGCGCGTACGTACCCGGCTGATGGATTCCTTTCCCACTTCACTCCCTACCTCACCCATCCAGTCACCACCCCCGGTGGGTACCTCACAGCCTCCTCCATCTCCGGCCATCTCCATTGAGTCTGCCTCCACCTCCCATCCGCATCCCTCGCCTCCAGCCTCTCCGACTTTTCCCCAGCCTATTCCTGTACCACCCCCACCACCTCCCACCTCGCAGCCTTCCATCCCGGCCACCCTAGACGACGATCCACCTTTCTTGAGCCTACTTCGTGATGCGAGCGTCGTAGCGAGTGATGGGGCCGATGCTGCCCGTCACTCCCTTGATTCTGTCTCCGCGATAGCTGCGCTTCATCAGCAGTATGCTCAGACGATCGATCGTATTCGTGCGGCTGCAGCAGTTCAGTGGCAGACGTCACGCGAGGCCTTGCGGGCCATGCAGCAGGACCGCGACCGCTACCGCGATGAGGCTGATGCAGCGACTCGAGCTCTTATGGAGATCAGCCAGCGTGCGGCATTAGGCATTTGTGATAGTCCTGCGTGTCGATTGGTCCGACGAGAGCGCGATCATCTTCGACGATATAGGAGCCGGATTGCTGCCTGGACTGAGGAGGCAGCCATCATTCCTCCCGCCTCTCCCGACTTACCTCTACCTCGGGATGACGTTCCACCTGGGGAGAGGCCGCCTTCACCGCCGATGCCTTAGTTGGTTTCCATAGTTCCTTTGTTTTCTCCTCGCCCTTTTTGTTGTTGAGGCTCCGTGTAGGATGCATATATTTATCTTTTGGTTTCGTTGCACCTCATTGGCTCCTTATTTATCTCTGCTAGGTAGATATTGGGATTTCAGTGGCACTTCATGTATTTCTCATGGCAGCTATTTCCTTGTTACTTTCTGCTTTTATATGATCTTCTGGTTCAGTATTCATGGTGTGTTACTTGTACATTTTCTGGGTTATTATTTGTTGGTGCAGACCAATCACCAATTGAAGGCTTGGAAGATCAAATGATGAAAGAAGAATCAATTCCTAGAGTGTGGAAGAAGATTACATTCAGAGGATAAGAGAAGTGTACACATATGTATATTAGTATAGTCATAGATGACTTAGATCCTTTGTTTAGTAAGAATCATGTACAAATTACCTATAAATATCTTGAGAAAAGTCGGGGAATGTATGAGAGCATATGTGACATGAGTTAGAAATCAAGAATGAGGGAGATAGAAGTCATGAGATAGAGAAAAAAGATTTGTGTGTTAGCTCTCATCACTCAGTTGTAAATTCTCTGAGTAAATGAAAATTTTTGCGCCCGATATTTCTGCGTGTTCTCCTTCTACAGTAGATCAATTGTGAAATGCTTTTGTACAAGTCTAAGTTGAGAGTTGCTTGACCTCTGTGCAAAGTTTTAGCTTCCAATTGTAATCAGGCTTAGTGAATTAAGTGTAGGAACATTCATATGTGAAGTGTGTTCACTGGTTCCTAAAACAGGCGCAGATTTCGAAGTTAATGTTTTGATCATTTCTCCTAGCACAGTTTAAAGTTTTGCATGAGTGATAGCTTAATCTTTAAGTTGGAAGATAAGCTACTTATGTCCAGAAGCATTTTGTAAAACGGGTTCTATTCAAGGAGAACCAAGTCTTAAAAGTTACAGGTGTAAAGTCGACTGTTTTGGATGACAGTTTCTGACATAGGTAACTTGAGAAGTTGATTTCTCAAGCTATACTTAATCTTTTGAAGAGATTCAACTTGGAGTAGATGCGCAAGCTCTAGCATATGATTCGTACAAAGTTTCATAAAAAACTTTACATGTTTTATAAGTCAATGTGAGGAAATAGTGCAGCAGACTTTTCTGTGTTTCATCTTCTTCACAGATTTGTTAATCTTTTGACAGTTAGCAATTGATCCTCTAAACTAGTGGAGTATTTGACTTATTCTTGGTATAGAGGTGCTCTAATCACAAGAATAAGTTGTTCTTTTGGAGATTAATATTCTCCATCAGTGGTATCAGAGCAGGAGACATCAATTTGAAGAAAGAAGGATCCCGACTGCTGCAGATTCAAGAAATTCAACACATGAAGGACTAAGAAGTGAAAGCTTGGAGTCAAAGCTCAAGGAGAAGACTATTTAACATCAAGAAAAGCAAAAGGAGTCCAATTCGAAGTAAAGGTACATACATTGTTTGTAAAGCTTGAAGATTTCAATACACAGGTGGACATAAGATGGGAGAAAGCTTGCAGATTGATAAGCTAGATAGAGAGAACTATCCAGCATGGTCCATGAGGATGGAAGCACACCTCATGAGCAAAGATCTTATGGCATTCATTACAGGAGATGAAGAAAAGCCTGAATTTTTAGATCCTAGTATTCCAACTAGGGAGGAACTTGCAATTTTGAAGACTTGGATGAGAAAGGATGCTCAAGCAAGGAGTATCATTTACATGGCTGTAAATGATTATTTGCTACCTCACATTAGAGGTTTGGAAAGTGCCACAGATGTTTGGAATGCCTTGGAAGAGCATTTCCAAAATACAACTAAGTCAAGGAAGTCCTCACTATGGGCTGAGTTCACAACCTTCAAGAAGAAGAGCTCACAATCAATTTCAGATTATGTGGCAAGGATGAAAGATATTGCAGATAGCTTGGGAGCAGTGGATGAAGACATTGAAGAGGAAAAGTTGGTAAGACAAATACTTACAGGTTTGAGAGGAGATGAGAAGTGGAAGCCTTTTATATTGTCCATAGAGTTGTCACTTGATCACTTTACTCCTGACCTTAATCAATTGCTAGGACATATGCTAACCTTTGAGCAGGATCTTAAAGGAGACAATGATAGAAGTACAAGTCAAGTTATGTACTCCAAGGACAAGAAAAAGAATGGCAAGGGAAAGCAATCGAATGATGATGAAGGGAATTCAAATCAAGCTAACTTCACAAAAGGGAAGACAAATTTCAGAGGTAAAGGAAGAGGAGGTAAGAACAAAGATAATGCTAAAGCTTGTTGGATTTGTGGCAGAACAAATCATTTGGCAAATGATTGTTGGTATAACAATCAAAATGGAGGATACAACAATCAGAATTATAATCAAAGAGGTAGAGGAGGCAGAAACCAAAGAGGCAACTTCAGAGGAAGAGGTGGTAGGACATCATATGGTAGAGGAGGTGGAAGAAACTTCCAATCTCAGTCCTACAACAATAATTATTACAATTATGCATCAGATCAGAAGGATGACATGACTCTTATCTTGAATGCAACTCATGAATCAATGGGAGAAGATCAAAGAGTGTTTTATATTGACTCAGGGTGTAGCAACCATCTGAGTGGGAATTTATCTTTGATGACTGATATGGAAGCTAAGGTGAATGGACATACAGTTCAAACAGGTGATAATACCAAACATAAAGTGGAGAGCATTGGATCAGTGAAGACAAAAAGTGGAAGTACACTTCTGAGTAAGGTACTTTATGTTCCTACTATTCCTAAAAATTTGATAAGTGTAGGGCAAATTGTGGAGAAAGGATATGAAGTAAGATTCACAAATGATGGTGTCTATGTACAAGATCCAAATCAGGGATATAGAACCATAATTGCAGGAAAAAAGGAAGGAAGATTGTTCACTCTCAAGGTCCAAGGTAATGTGGGACATGCATTATTTACCTATGGAGGTCAAAAGGTATCTGAATTAGACCTATGGCATAAAAGGCTAGGTCATTTCAATGAGAGAGCTATAAAGGAGATGTCAAAGAATCAGGTGGTGCTTGGATTGCCAAATATTGAAGGGCAACATATGGTGTACAAGTGTGAAGCTTGTCAATTAGGTAAAGCACATAAAGGTTCTTATAACAAATCAGGGTACAAGTATTCAAATATTCTTGAATTGGTTCATACAGATGTATGGGGTCCCTCAAGGGACTATAGCATAAATGGATCCAGATATTATGTGTTGTTTGTTGATGATGCAACCAGGTGGATTACTTTGTATGTAATCAAGGATAAATCAGAAGTTTTCAAGACATTCAAACATTTTCATGTCTATGCAGAAAGGATCACAGGACAAAAGCTAAAGAGGTTAAGATCAGATGGAGGGGGAGAGTATTTCTCAAAAGAGTTTGATGATTATTTGTGGAATGCAGGTATCAAAAGAGAAGTGACTTGCAGGTACTCCCCTCAACAAAATGGAGTAGCAGAAAGGAGGAATAGAACTCTTGTAGAGTTTGCAAGAGCCATGATGAAGGAAAAGAATTGTCCAAATTACTTATGGGCAGAAGCCATTAACACTGCAACATACATTGTGAATAGGTTGCCTTGCAAAGCTTTGGATGGAGGAACCCCTTATGAAGCATGGTGGGGTAAGAAGCCTAGTCTTGATCATTGTAAAGTATTTGGATGTATTGCATATGCTTATGTTCCTTCACAATTAAGACATAAGCTAGAACCAAAAGCAGAGAAGTATGTGTTTATTGGATATGATGATAGACAGATGGGTTACAGGTTGTGGAGTCCATCCACAAAGCAATTTCTTGTTACTAAAGATGTGACATTTGATGAGCAAAATATGTGGTATACAGGATCACCAAATGAGTATACAGGTGTTGAAGAAATTCAGAGAAAAGGAAAGGCAAAGGTAAAAGTATGTGAAGAAATTGTTGATGAAATTGACTCTAGATGTAGAGTACAGGATCATGTAGAAGAAGGGCCAAGATTTGATCCAGAATCAAATGAGGCTGAAACTTCAAGAAGTGCAGAAATTAGAAGATCTACAAGGGAAAGGAAAGAACCTATAAGGTATAGTTATGATACATCTTTCCTAACAACAAAAGATTATGCATACATTGTAAAGACAGAAGAAGATCCAATCACTTATGAAGAAGCCAAAGGTAAACAGAATTGGGGAAAGGCAATGCAGGAAGAGTATGATGCTCTACTTGAAAATGAAACTTGGGAACTAGTACCAAGACCAAAGAATCAGAAGGTCATTGGATGTAAGTGGGTATATAAAACAAAGAGGTTTGCAGATGGTAAGGTGTCTAGATACAAGGCTAGACTTGTGGTCAAAGGTTATGCCCAAACTTATGGGGTAGATTATGATGAAACCTTTAGTCCTGTTGCTAAGATGTCTACAATTAGGACATTGATTGCTATTGCTGCTTGTAAGGGATGGAAATTATCACAATTGGATGTGAAAAATGCATTTCTAAATGGTTACATTGCAGATGAAGTATATATGGAGCAACCAGAAGGCTTCATGGAATCCATTGGATCAGATTATGTGTGTAAGCTCAAGAGAGCTTTATATGGATTGAAGCAAGCCCCAAGAGCTTGGAATTACAGATTGGTCAAGTTCTTGAATGAATGTGGATTTCAAGCATCAAAGGCAGATAGTAGCTTGCTAGTGAAGGCAAGTGAAAATGGATACATTTATATGTGCATTTATGTTGATGATATTATTGTTACAGGAATAGATGCTCAAGGAATCAATGAACTTAAGAAGCAAATAGAGAAGGAGTTTAAGATAAGTGACTTGGGAAACTTATCTTATTTTCTAGGAATGCAGATTGTGTATACTCAACATGGAGTATATGTTTCACAAGAGAGATATTTGAAGAATCTTCTAGTTAAGTTTAACATGGAAGATTGCAAGACCTCAACCACACCATTGGAGGTAAATCATAAATTAAGCAGGTATGGAGGTGAAGAATTCAATGACATGAAGAAATACCAGAGTTTGGTAGGTAGTCTAATCTATGCTACCTTGACAAGGCCAGATCTATCATATGCAGTAGGTGTGTTGTCACAATTCATGCATTGTCCAAAGAAGACTCATTGGATTGCAGCCCAAAGGGTACTCAGATATATCAAAGGAACCTTAAGTGAAGGTTTGTATTATGGTTTCACTTCTGACACAAGAATCAAAGTGTTTAGTGATGCAGATTGGGCAGGTGACTCAGATGATAGAAGGTCTACTCATGGATATCTATGTTATGTTGGAGACAAGTTAGTTTCTTGGTGCTCAAAGAAGCAACATACAGTTGCTTTATCATCCACAGAAGCTGAGTATAAGGGAATGGTAGAAGCTGCAAAAGAAGTGATATGGTTGAAGACCTTGATGAAAAGTTTTGAGATTGATCATAGTACTGCAATAATTTTTGGAGACAATATGAGTTCTTTGTATTTGGCAGCTAACCCTGTTTTTCATGCCAGGACTAAGCATATAGAGATTCAGTATCATTTCTTGAGGGAAAAGGTACTAGATAAAGAGATTGAAGTGATGTATACTCCAACAAAAGAACAAGTGGCAGATATGATGACAAAGAGTCTGGATGGACCTAAATTACAAAAGTTCAAAGACATGGCAAGTATAAAGAAGACAGAGAAAACCTCAATTGATGATTGAGGGGGAGCTGTTGGTGCAGACCAATCACCAATTGAAGGCTTGGAAGATCAAATGATGAAAGAAGAATCAATTCCTAGAGTGTGGAAGAAGATTACATTCAGAGGATAAGAGAAGTGTACACATATGTATATTAGTATAGTCATAGATGACTTAGATCCTTTGTTTAGTAAGAATCATGTACAAATTACCTATAAATATCTTGAGAAAAGTCGGGGAATGTATGAGAGCATATGTGACATGAGTTAGA
>CM035410.1:187867410-187872410 GCA_020310875.1 Ceratopteris richardii | reverse complement strand
ACTCACTAATTTGACTCACCATGTTCTAGAACTCACGTGGTATTTTTGCTACATTTTATGAATAATATGAGCCTTCTTGAAGTATTTGAAGACTTCCCAAAGGTATTTACATAATTTGAAACTTGTACCCTACATAAAACAAATGTTCGCAACATTCTCCCCCTCAAGTTTCAAAGGGTATTTCCTTCATGCCAAGAATATAGTTGAATCTTTGAAGCTTTGGTCCATCCAAGGATTTGGTGAAGATATCTGCAACTTGATCCTTTGTTCCAACAAAAGAAACCTGCACTTCATTGTTCATGGCCTTCTCTCGAACATAATGATAGTGAACCTCTATATGCTTTGTTCTAGCATGAAAAATAGGATTTGAGGTCATATGAATGCTGCTCAAGTTATCCCCATATATCAGTGGTACATCAACCTGCACATTCAAGTCATGAAACAACTTTTTAAACCACATAACCTCAGTAGTAGCCAATGCTAAACCTCTATACTCAGCCTCTGTAGAAGATAAAGCAACTGTAGGCTGTTTCTTTGAACTCCATGTTAATGTCTTGTTTCCTGCTATTACCACATATCCACTTGTGGATCTTCTGTCATCTTTGCTTCCAGCCCAATCTGCATCACTAAAGACTTTAAGAGTTAGATCAGCATCATGACTATAAAATAATCCTTCGTTCATGGTACCTTTCAAATATCTAAGCACTCTTTTCGCTCAATGCATATGAGGTACTCTAGGTTCATGCATAAACTGTGACAATACTCCCACTGCATAACATATATCAGGTCTAGTTTTTGTTGCATAAATCAAAGATCCTACCATGGATCTATATACATTCATATCATGCAACTCATCACCTTCCTTTGCGCTTAGCTTTACATTACATTCCATTGGAGTAGAAACAAATTTACATTCCTGCATACCAAACCTTTTCAGCATATCACATATATACTTTCTTTGTATCAACCACATACCTTCATCGCTATACACAATTTCAATCCCAAGAAAGTATCTGAGCAAACCAAGATCTGAAATTTTAAATTCCTTTCCCAAATTACCTTTTATCTCATCAATTGCTTTTGCATCATTCCCTGTAATCAACAAGTCATCCACATAAATGCATACATAGACACACATGCCATCTACATGTTTTACATAAAGTGAAGGATCAGCATGACTCGCTGTGTATCCTTGCAGCATAAGATACTTTACCAACCTTGCATTCCATGCCCTTGGTGCCTGCTTAAGACCATACAATGCCTTCTTTAACCTGCATACATGATTAGGATATTTTGCATCCACATAACCATCTGGTTGTGACATATACATTTCTTCATTTAACTCACCATTAAGAAAGGCATTCTTTATATCGAGTTGATATATATTCCACCTTTTACTTGCAGCTAAAGCCAACAAAGTTCTCACCGTTGCCATATTTGCTACTGGACTAAATGTTTCCTCATAGTCCACACCTTGAGTTTGATTATATCCTTTTGCTACAAGTCTAGCCTTATATCTAGACACACTACCATCACTATTTCTTTTAATCTTAAAAACCCACTTGCAACCAATTACCTTTTGCTTTGGTGTACTTGGAACTAAATTCCAAGTCTTGATATCCTGTAGTGCTTCCATTTCTTCTCTCATTGCTTTCTCCCACTTTTCATCTCCTTTGGCCTCATCATAACATGTGGGTTCATTTTCCTGCTCAACTTTTGTCATAAAAGCATAATGAGTATTCATGAAAGATTCATAAGTATACCTTTGAGGTTGCTTACTTACTCTTGAAGTTCTTCTTACCTCCAATGTAGATGCTCTTCCTTTCTTATTAGGAACCTTTGATGATTCTCCATACTCACATACATCACTAATTTCCTCTCCTTCATCATTAACTTCAACAAGTTTGAGTTTACCTTTACTTTTAACACTTGGAGGTGACTCTTGCCTTAATCTTCCATTGAAAGGTGATCCTCTTTCTTCATCTAAACCACTCCTTTCATCATTTAAACTTCCTGATGGCTGAACTATGCATTCATCTCCTTCAACCACACCTTCTTCATTTTCATCCATGACCTGCAAACAATTCTTATCTGCATACCATGAAAGTGATTCATCAAAGTTTACATCTCTTGACACAACAACCTTATTGGTATGAGGATTATAGCATCTATATCCTCTTTGAGTATCTGCATAACCAATAAATATACATTTTTCTGATTTCGCATCAAGTTTAGATCTCACCTCACTAGGTACATGTACATAACATACACAGCCAAATACTTTCAAATGACTTACACTTGGTTTCCTTCCATGCCATACCTCATATGGTGTCAAATGATGAACTCCAGCAGTCGGAACTCTATTCATAATGTAAACACTTGTGCTAACAGCTTCAGCCCAAAAATAATTAGGCAAACACATATCATTAAGCATGCTTCTAGATGCTTCTGCTATGATTCTGTTTCTTCTTTCTGCGACTCCATTTTGTTGTGGAGTATACCTGCATGTAACTTCTCTTTTGATACCTTCATCATACAAAAAATCAGTAAAAGCTTGAGAGAAATACTCTCCTCCTCCATCGGATCTTAGCTTCTTAATATACCTTCCTGTTTGCTTTTCGACATATGATTTGAACTTCTTGAAACAATCAAAGACCTCACTCTTATGTTTAACAAAATACACAAATGTCATTCTACTATGATCGTCAATGAATGATACATAGTACTTATTACCAACCAAGGATGCCTCTTTAGTAGGTCCCCACACATCTGTGTGTATGAGATCTAGCAAACCATCACTTACATAGTTTGAATGCTTGAAAGGTTGTCTACTCTGCTTACCCATTTGACATGCTTCACAAAGATGCACCATATGTTGCTTAGTAAGATCAGGTAATCCTTCAACAATCCTCTTCTTTGATAGCTCCTTTAACCTGTGTACATTCATGTGTCCAATCCTTTTGTGCCATAGATCAAGCTGTGCTATTCGATGCATACCATAAGAGAAATAGTTTGTATGATTTGGGTTTACCTTGAATGTAAACAATCTACCTTGTTTTTGACCCCTAGCAATTAACCTCCTTTGCTTTGGATCCTCAATGAAGCAACCTGCATGATTAAATCTCACTTGTAGACCTTTTTCTACCATTTGACCAACCGACATCAAATTCTTAGTGATCGTTGGCACATAAAGTACATCCTTCAAGCAATTTGTCTTGCTCTTATCCTGCATAACAACATCTCCAACCTGCATAATCTTATGTGTTGTATCATCGCCTGTTTCAACATGACCTTTACATGACGGATTATGCATATTAGAAAACCATGAAGCATCATGAGACATGTGATTAGAACAACCACTATCTACATACCATACATCGCTATTGCAATTCATCTTAGTTTCTACATTCATCATAAGAAGAGAATCATAATCATCACTTTTACCTTCAACTGCATAATTTCCTTGTTGTTTACCTCTTCTTGAATAGCCTCCTCTTCGATTACCACCTTGATTATTTTCATTTTGATAACAATCTTTGGCATAGTGTCCATACCTTCCACATATATAGCAATTGTTCTTATTATCTTCACTCCTTTGTCTTTGGTTGTAGTTGTAGTAGCCTCTCGTACCTCTAGCGCTTGATCTTCCTCTTCCTCTTGTGTTGAAGAAGCCACTTGAAGTCCTTTGATCATCGCTCCTTCTTCCTCGACCTCTATTTGAACCTCTTCCACCTCTGTTTCCACCTCTTGATGATCCTACATAAAGAGCTTGTCCTTGAGATCCTTTTTGATTTGAAGTAGAACCATTTAGATTCATCTCCTCCGTGACCATAAGGGCAATAAGTTGATCAAAATCTGGTAATTCTCCTCTGACATAAACTGAAGTAATGAAGGGTTTCCATCTCTCATCATCTTTGAGTCCGTTGAGAGTATGTGCAACCAAGTCATCGTCCTCCACATGAGCTTGAATTGATCCTAGTTGATCTGCAATCTCTTTAACTTTCAATATGTAATCATTGACCGATGTCCTTGTATCTTTCTTTATGTTATTCAACTCATTTTTGAGTTGAATCTTCCTTGCTCTTGTACCTGTAGCATACAACCTTTCTAATGCAAGCCAAATATCTCTACTTGTGTCTAGATCTTGTATGTGTCCTACCATTGAATCTTGAATATTTTGTGATAAAATGAATATAACCCTTTTGTCTCTCTCATTCCAAAGTCTAAACTCCCTCAATTGTTGCTGATTTGGGTCCTCTGGTAATGTGGGTTTGATATCTGTGCCGTCAATCAAACCATACAAGCCTCTACCTTGCAAGTATGCTGTGATTCTAAACTTCCATGCTTGATAATTGGTCTTATCAAGCTTCTCTATTTGTGCATGTTGGTCTCCCATAATACAAATGCTAAGCTTCCTCCTTTAAGCCTCCTTTCCAATGTGTGTGATGAGAAGAAATATAATATTTACCTTGTAAATGAGGTATGTGCACCTTTCTTTGCTTGGATGTTGCTTCAGATGCCTCCTTGCAATCTTCTTCTACCTTTGTGTAGTGTTGATGATGAACTGCTTCCTTGATAGCTTCAAATTCTTTGTCAAGGTATGATAACCTTCTCCAAGCCTCCAAGTACTTGCTCTGATACCAATGTCGGAGTTTATTGATCTCCAAAGTACAGCTAGAAGTAGGTGAAACCCAACAGGACCTAGTTGACTTTTTCACAAACTTGTATGCACAGACCAATTTTCTTGCAGAGCAAATTGCTCTTTACTCACTTGGAATTTTCCAAAACTGTTTCACACACATAAACTAGACTCTAAGAGCTTTCCAACAAGATATAGAACACCTCAAATGGATAAATACACAATGAGCTATGACCTCTGCAATATGCAGCTTTAATGGAGACCTTGAAACAGAGATGAACCTGAGGACACACATCACTTGCAGAGACTACTGCTCTTAACTCACAACTCCAATGACTTTGAAACTTTCCAGAATACAAGT